>JAVYIG010009982.1:0-73049 GCA_035222895.1 Strongylocentrotus droebachiensis | reverse complement strand
TATCTTATTCACCTAAAAAAAACTGTGACATGATATAAGTGTGTGCCAGTACGTATATCATGGTATAGAATCGTCATAATATGTCGGCGGATGATTTTGCCTTCAACTTAACAAAGAGAGCCTCCTTTCTACATGATCAAAAAGTCAAGAAAGCAATTGCCAACAATGTCATTTGCAGACTAAAACAAAATAATGAGTATTGCAGGAATGTCCATCTTGGAAAGAATGTCAAAATGTCGTCTGGATTCGGTGATTGTTTGCTTGGTGTGTTTTGAACAGCAAATAGAACAAATTTCCCGTACAAACTGCACACGTACCCAATCACACATTCTTCTTTCCGCTTTTCAGTAATTTGTTTCATATTTCTATTTCTATTCAAAATTAGAACAATATAAATAAATCTTCAAAATATAATTCTTTTTAAAGGAGAACTGACCCCAAAGACCACTTTAGTTGTTCTGAGAGATTTATTGCATTCTTGCCCATCAATCTACAAGATTCCCACTAACGTGGGCATCGCCATTTTCTTGACTATGACATACTATACGGAGTCGTTTATCAACTAAATGTAATCAAATTTCATGAATGCTTTCTTCCCAGGTGTTTGTGGTGTTGTAGCATTTCATTCACCTGCTATTATTCTTTGTACTCCAATTGCCAGAACGCAAATTGCATAAATAAGTTGGTGCTGTTCTGGGGTGAAGGTTTCGCATACATGAAAAAGATTTTTCAACCGCTATATTTTAGTATTTTTAAATGAATTAGTTACAATTCTTACCCTATTATATATTTTTCACCAAATGTAATTTGTACCTTCTTGGCTATGATTTTCCCTCATTGAAAAGTAAACGTTTTTTTATTCAATTACAAAATCTTTCAAATTAAAGCTTGGTGCATGATACATGTACAACTCCGCCTGGTACGTCACATTTTCAGGAAAATGGCTGCACCCATGTCATGCTAAAAGGCATTACATCATGCCAAGAAATCTTCATTTATATATCTCTAGTACACGTTCGTAAGATTTATTGTACATCAAAAGGCAGGAATTCATCTTGATTTTCATTTAATCATCATTAAATAATTTGTTTTAACTTAATACATGTACAATTCACAGATTAGGATCGACATTTCTGATTGGTTTGACATTTCATTCGGATATAGAAGAATATACATGTACATGTATCTTGGGGGAAAGCAGAGGGACGAAACTTGTTTTGTATAAGACACCTTTCTTTAAAATGATCTGAAACAAACAAATCGTCACAATGAAGCATCAACTTCTAGCTAATTTACATAATTATATAGTTTTCCATTGCTCTTGCTACAGGAAGGTTTTAAATGAACACTACTGCTATGAAAAGATACTAAATATTTGTAAAGGTAATATTATTTCCACGAAATGATATTCCCATTTTCCAAAGGAGAAAAAGAGGAAGAAATCTCTCTCTCTCTTTCTCTCTCACACTCACACACACGCACACGCATACGCACACACACGCACACACGTACACACACATCTGTTTCCAAAGTTCTTCAGATCCAACTCCTTACTTAATTCACACATTCTATCTTCATTTTTCTCTCCCTCCCCCCTCCACCACTCCTCTCTCTCTCTCTTTCCCTCTTTCTTTTTTGTCTTCTCTCTCTCCTCCCTCTATTTCATCTGTTGTCTTTTCTCCGCCTTTCTTTCTCCCTTCATCCACTCCCTTCCTCTTTATTTCTTTCAGTCTACAAGTATCTCTTTCTCTCTTTCACTCATACATATCTATTCTGTATTTTCTTGACCTCTCTTCCATGCTAAATGTACATGGATATTATTATATATGTGATTCTGGGTCAATCACGTCAAAATCTCATACCAGATTTGCCAGTTCACATTTCACCCACACTTTTACTGACGTCAACTTTCATGTTTCAACATTCACAAATTCCTTCATAGTTGTTTCTCAGATGTATTTTTGCTTTTATCTTTAAAACCTAAGCTTTGATTACCCTTTGAGATAATAAAATGACTGAAACGATATATATCTAATGTGATTTGTTTGATCTAAAGTATTTTTTTAAGGCTTATTTGACAGCAATTAACATATAATATCTATTACTCTGTAATGTGGAGGCACGATGGCTCAGTGGTAGAGCAGGGGTCTCGTAACTGGGAGGTCTAGGGTTCGAAACCAAGTCAATGCGCTCGTGCCCTTTGGTATAAAAGACATTATTTCTCATTACCAAGTCACTTGGAGAGGATTTAAAACCATCAGTCCCCCTGGTTGTTTACTCACAAGCACATAATGCTTTATTAGTCAGGTTTTGAAGACAATCACCATCAAATGAAAATGGAAAGAAACGAGAAATGCAGAAAGAAAGAAAACGTTTCAGATGAAAATATATCTATAATATGTACTTTAACATTTTGTAATGACAGGGAAAAGAAATTCACCCGGGTTTGCTGGAGATCGAATACACCGCACGAAGAAATGCAGGTGTATTGGAATACACAAACGGGTTCTAGGACACCTATCCCCTGGACATCCACCCCCGGATAACCTCCCCCAGGCAACTACCCCCTATGACAATTACCCCCTAGGGCAACCACCCTCTAGGACGACTACCCCCCCCCCCAGGCAACTTACCCCTAAGACAACTTCCCCACGGACAACTACCCCTTGAACAACTATCCCCTAGGACAACTTCCCCCAGACATCTTCCCCCGGATAACTACCCCCAGACGACTACCCCTCAGGCAACCATCATCTAGGACAACTACCCCCGAAAACTATCCGGAACAACTAGGGGGTAGTTGTCCGGGGGGTAGTTGTCATGGGGGAGTTGTCCAGGGGTAGGTGTCCTAGTGGGTAGTTGTCCTAGGTAGTACATTTCTGCAGAATTGGGCTTGGAAGATCAAACCTGCAAAGCGTTTTTTTTTTAAATAAATGTATAATATTTTATAAGATTTTTGTTTAAAGACTATATTATGTTACGTTTTAAGGAGACTGTGAGGTGTCAGGTGTCAGGTGTCGGGGAATTGGGGGTGCGTGGATATCGCTCCAGTAACCACTTCTTTTTTCTTTCTTTTTTAAGATGAAGGGTTGTACTCTAATTTATTTAAAATAATAATAGTTGCATTATTCCCCATCCATTCCAATACGCACATCAACTACATAATATATATATATACATAATATATATATATGTATATATATGTATATATATATATACATAATATCATCATCATTATACAGTGCGTCCCAGAAAAAACGAAACCGAGAAGTATCGATGTTTTATCATAACTTAATCACAACCGTAATTAATGAATGATACATATTTGGAAAGCTTAGCGTCTCTTCTTTCAGTTGATGCTACTCAAATGATGCATATTTGACGCATGAGTGATTAAAAGCAATTTGAAGGAAGGAAACCAAAAAGACATTTGGCGGGCGGTATCTGAATTTCGAAGAAAAATTCACATTTCTAGAAAGTTGAGTTTCTGCCCTTTCATATGACACCTCAATCAGGAAAAATGAGCGAGGAATGACAAAGTTCCGTTTGTTTAAAGTAGTCCTTATATTTTCATAATTTGTACAAACGAATTCGTTTTCACTGGGTGCCTGCCGTAGCAAAAAGCAGATTTGACAAAAGACTTAACTCCGTTTCGTTGACAATCAGCCATGCATGAAGACTCTCGTCTACGGCTGATTGTCAACGAAACGGAGTTAAGTCTTTTGTTAATTTCGTTTATTGATACGGCAGGTAGCCAGTGAAAACGAATTCGTTTAATAAAATTATGGAAATGCAAGCACTACTTTAAACAAACAGAACTTTGTTATTCCTCGCTCATTTTTCCTGATTGAGGTGTCATATGAAAGGGCAGAAACCCAACTTTCTAGAAATGTGAATTTTTCTTCGAAATTCAGATACCGCCCGCCAAATGTATTTTTGGTTTCCTTCCTTCAAATTGCTTTTAATCACTCATGCGTGAAATATGCATCATCTGAGTAGCATCAACTGAAAGAGGAGACTCTAACCTTTCCAAATATGTATCACTCATTAATTATGGTTGTGATTAAGTTATGATAAAACATCGATACTTCTCGGTTTCGTTTTTTCTGGGACGCACTGTATATACAAATATAATTTTTTAATCAAATTTAATCTTATTCAAGCTCTAGTAGGGCTATTAACTTGATAGGATATCATCATATTCATCGGATATACTAAACTCATACTGTATGGTTGGTAACATGCGGCAGAAATAGGAATTGCAATGTTCTTTCCTTCATAAAAAAAAATAATGATAGGCATACGTTTAAACTCGTATTTCATATCTCTTTTCTTGTCATTAGATTACGAAATACCACTTCAGCAGCAGCTTGATTCCTACACGAAACCAACATGCCTGTTTCACTCTGTGAATGGCGGGTGCGGATAGGAAGATTCGTACACTCAGCCAGGGAGTACGTCATAAGAGAGCGAAAAGAAAAGCTGTTGATGGAGAGAATCCGGCGACTCAAGTTATTGCATAAGAGGCTCCTTGACAAGAGGGACAAATCTGAAGATAGATGCGAGTCCAATCAAAACGAATTGAGCGCTAAATTAGACAATGACCCAAATAAATCAAGTATCATCAATGATGACACGCCGACTGATTCCCACAAAGAGGACAGCTGCAGTAGAAGTGAATCTACAATTGAAGAGAACACCACAAATCATAAGAGCAATAGAGATGACTCTGCATTCCCTTTCTTCTTCACCGTGTTGATGGCATTGTTCTCTCTATTGTTCTCTTTGATCTTCTTTGTCGTTGATTCTTTAAATTGGCTAGAGAGTTCCAAGCCTTTGCTGAACTTGGGTGGTGAATCTACCTGGAGGAATACATGTCTTAGAATAATCGTATGCAGCAGTTTGGCCTACATTGTTTTGGCATACGTTATGAATACCAATGAGGACGTGCAAGATAATCTGGTGCTAATCGGGGATGAGAACGCAAACGTTGAATGTATCATTAAAGCGAACAAAACTCCAACTGAATCTACAAGCAAAGAAAACAACTCTGCAGCTGGAACTACCATCAAATCAAACATCTCTCCAATTGAATCAAACATTAAAGAGAACAACGCTCAGACCGAATCTAACATTGGAAAGAACTATACTCTAACTGATTCCAGAATCAAAGAGAAGAACACTACAACAGAATCTACCAAAGAATGCAACAACATTCAGACGAACGCTACCATCACAGAGAGCTACACTCCCTCCACTACCAGAGATGGACCATCAACAAATAACAAATCAGAGACAAAAACATCAACGAGCAAAACCATTAAAGAGAACAATACTACAACTGAATTAACCATGAGAGAGAACAGCACTCTACCTGAATCTACAACAAAAGACAACATCGCTCCAAAAGAATGTCATATCGACACTCCCTCTACCATGACAGACAAACCGTCAAAGAGAAAAACATCAAAGAGAAAAAAGTTAGAAGGGAAAAAGACTCCATCTGAATCTATACTCAAAGACAACAACACTCCAAATGGATCTACCATCAAAGACAACAACACTAAAACTGAATCTACCATAAAAGATAGCAACACTCCCTCTACATTCAAAGACAAATCATCAAAGAGAAAAATATCAAGGAGAAAACCCGCCAAAGACAAAAACATCGCAACTGAATCTCACATCAAAGAGAACACCACTACAACTGAATCTACGATCAAAGACAACTCTTTAACTGAATCTACCATTAAAGACGATAAATCTACAAGTGAATCTACCATGAGAAGCAGCAACTCAACGAGTGAATCTACCATCAAAGACAACAAATCTACAAGTGAATCTACCATCAAAGACAACACCACCACAACTGAGTCTACCATCAAAGAACACAACTCTTCAACTGAATCTACCATCAAAAGCAGCAAAACCCCAACCAAATTTGCTATCAAAGATGACAACTCACCAACTGAATCTACCGTCAAAAAGAACCACTCTACAGCTAAATCTGTCAATAAAGATAACAACTCTACATCTGAACGAACCATCAATTGCAATGACACTACAACTGAATCAACCATCAAAGACAGAAACTCAAAAACGGAATCTACCATCAAAGATTCCAACCGTTCAAGTGAATCTACTATCAAAGACACTATGACTCCAATTGAACCTACTATTAAAGACTACAACGCTTGCATTGAACTTAGCACCAAAGACAACACCTCTAAAATTCAATGTATCATCAAAGAGAAAAACACTCCAACTGAATCTCCAATGAAAGGCAACAACTCAACAAGTGAATCTGCTATCAAAGACAGGAACACTACAAATAAATCTGCTATTAAAAAGAACAACACGTCATCTAGAACTCCTACTGATGAGAACAACAATCAATCCATGAAAGTGAACATCGCGCAGGCAGAATATACCATACGATCCGGAATCCAAAAGGTACGTATCCATTTTCACCAGGTAATATTCTTCAACTCGGATTTCATTCAACAGTCTTGAGATAGATGTGCAAGTGATTACGTGCCAAATACATGTGTGCACGCAAATAATGAAATTAAATATATGTAGAAAAGCATGTATACAATTCTCAACTTCTACACTTTATATTCTAGTACTGAGAAATTGTATCAGATCAGACAAACTTTTGTGTTTTACTTCAAAAATTATAATGATATTTCGTGTTTCTATATATTCATATTTAGTTTCTTCAGTTAAGATAGACGTACAAGTATGTTCACATATTGTAGATTCATTCAGCATTTCTACACATTTTTATAGGAACTATCAGACGGAAAACACGGTATTTCGAGTCAGATTCCAAGCAGCCTGGAAGGAACCACTGATGATCCTGTCATGCAAGAGAGCACCTGCCTCCCTGAGATGATCATGGTAAAGGCTGGAGATGTAGAGCTAAATCCAGGTCCATTCGACAGGTAGACATCTTCTCTTTTTTTTTGTGGGGGGGGGGCAGTACCTAATACATCTAATGGTTTATTATGTTACCATTTCTTTTGGTGATTTACCACAATCCAACGAAGGTTTAAGTTAAACACAAATGTCCATCCACTATGGAATACCAGTGTGTTTTAATACATCTCTTTGTTAATTTTTTTAAAAACATTAAATTAGATCCAAATAACCCATAACGTTAATCAAAATAATGATCATCTTTGAAAAAAGAAAAGAAAAAGAGGTTTCTCTCCGTGGTTTCAAAATATATGCCGAACGACACCTCTTCTGTTACTTACATAACCTTTGAGCGCAATTGAACATGTATATGGAAAAATGCTCCAAATATGGTGTTGTAGTGTTATCATTATTATTATTATCCTTAAAATCAAACCAGCAACTCCATTATTCTGTCTTTCAACCATGCCAAATTGCCGTAGAAATTCGAAAATGTGTTAAAATTTGAACACTCAAAGGTAGAAAATATCGGCATTAAAAGAATGGATCCTACTTGGACTCGTAGGAAAGGTCGTTCTAGTTTCCAGAGATCATTCCCACTTCTTTATAAAATTAACTATTGGTAGCAGAGTGAAACCTTTTGCTAACACTTCTAGTTAGGCCTCTTACTACTCGCTGGTGAATATAACGCTTAGATATACTGCGCATGATTATGTTCATTCTTCCACGTGTTATGTTTTCAGGAGTACTTATCGTTTCCCATTTTTTTAAATTTTTTACTCAGATCAACGAATATTCAAGAACAAGAAGTGGTAAACCTGGCGTACGATGTATCTCCATCAAAATACGCAGAGTTGTGCATTGCTCTCGGTGTATCGTACACTCAGAGCCAGGTTATTCTTCACAGACATCATTTGAATGTCACAGGATCACTGATTCAGATCTTCTGTGAGTGGAGGAACAGACAAAGAGATGGCACAGATTGTCGTAACGGCATTGCTGCGGCGCTTCGTGGTGTCAACCTGGACGCATTCGGTGACAAATTGTCCAGAGGTAAAGTTATTGTTTAATTGAAATGCCCCTTAACAACTTTTTTTGGTTATTTGATATTATTCTATTTCATTTTATTTATTTATGCTCATCATTAATCCATTATTATTATTTCCTATGGGCGGGCATACTATAAAAGCTGACAAATTTGGAAAGTGACTGTTATAAGCCCAAAAGCACGAATTAGACTCTGCAGGTGTTTTCCTCTACACATCCTCAGGAAAAGTATAAATTTCAAAGACCTAATGTAGGCACAAGTACCCATAAATTTAACTTCTTTCTTTAATATTCCGATTAATCGTTATTTATCGTATTTTGTCCGTGAATTATACGATTAACCGATTAATGTTCTATAAAAAGGTCTAGGAAACATTTCCAGTGCGTTGTTCGAAGCTTTACCATACATGTAGGTTTTGTCGCTTTATGATCGGGCTTTTTGCATGTAGACCAATGAAAATGTTTATAGACTCTTACTTGTTAAGCATTCTTAAAATTAGAAAGCAAAAGCTCTTTTTACTAAAGAATGTAAAAATCTAAAGATATAAAGAGCATTTGAAATATGGGTAAAAAGAACCAATATCACGTTTAAGGTGAACAGGAAAATTAGATGCACTATTTATATTTATGATAACAAATATGCAGTGTATGGCTTCGTGGTAATAGTGGAATATAACAGCATTGCTGTATGTATTATTGTATACAAAGCAATTATCTGTTACTCTCTCTCTCTAAGTGCCATATCGTTTGACTTTGGCGATCATGCTGTTCCACAACCCTCGGCTCCTAGCCTTCTGTATTAGTACCACTCCCAGTTCTTTCACTCCTCTCTCTTCCAACAATTTCTGCAGACTGTCCATCCAAAGTATCCTCCTTCTTCCCCTACTCCTTCTTCCCACAATTTTCCCTGTCAAAGCAAGGTTCTCTAAGCCTTCTTTACGTGTAATGTGACCCATGAACTTCAACTGCCTAATCAACATCTCACGTATCATTTTCCTTTGCACTCCAGCTCGTGTAAGAGCTTCCTCATTACTAACTTTGTCAGTCCAGGGGATTTTCATCATTCTTCTTAGAAACCACATTTCGCAACTTTCCAAACGCTTTTTAGTATCAGAGGCTAAAGTCCATGTTTCACTACCATACATAAGTACTGGGTAGATGTAACAATTCAATACCCTTATTCTGGTCCTCATACACATTGTTCGATTTGTCAGAATTTTGCCTAACTTTGAAAATGCAGATTTAGCGAGAGCTATCCTTCTCTTGATCTCTGTCTCGCATCTGGCATCTTCGGTAATCATGCTGCCGAGGTAGTTAAATGAGGAGACTTGTTTAATAGTCTGTTCTTTCAGTTTCAAGTTACATTTTGGACTGCTCTTCTTGGATACCACCAGGCACTTTGTCTTGGTATAGTTGATCCCTAGTCCCATTCTCTCACTTTCTTTTACAACTACATTCAGGAGTCTTTGGAGATCTTTCTCTGATTCAGAAAATAAAACAGTGTCATCAGCATATCTAATATTTGTGATTGAATGACCACCCACTTGTATCCCATTTTCATCTTCCAATTCTCTTAGAATGATTTCACTATACATATTGAACAGGTCTGGCGACATAACACAACCCTGTCTGACTCCCCGTCTGATGTTGATATATTCACTACACTCTCCTTCTACCCTGATGCATGCAAACTGATTCCAATATAGACTTTGTAGCAGTCTTAGATCTTTCCTATATATATATATATATCTGTTACTAGCCATTTCATTTAGATTAAAATTTCCTTCCCAGTACATATATTTTCTTTAAATTTATGAAGAAAAGAAAATCGCTGATTTGGTATGAAGATTAAATACCATATGTGTATAATTCATTCGGGAAAAAACTCACACATTATAGTTCCAATTTTGTTCGCATATGTTTACAAAATTGTATTAATTTTTTCCAACAGGTGGCTATCTGCCGCAAGAAGCAGCTCCAACTGGTAAGCAAGTATTATTTTGTAAAGGCATTGCAAATGTCAGTGTCAACATCTAATAACTCAAAACTGTCGGTTTAGAAACTCGTTTGTCCCCGACTCCATCCACATGTTCAATAGTAAAGTAAAAAGATGAGAAGTTTTTTTAATGTAATGGGAGGGGGGGGGGCGATACGTAAATTGTTGATGCAAAGTATATTATTACATTTAAATTAATATTACATTTATATAAATATTGAAATTAAATATACAGTCATGAATGAGATCATGTGATCATATAGTTAAAATTTAAAAGTATGATATATTGTTTGTAGTGTTGATTCTATTAAGATTAAGTTTAAATTATTAATGACTAATGACTTACAATTCGAAGTTCGTTCAATTTACTTAATGCTTTATGTATATATCTTGTAACTATGTGAAAAACGAATTTCCACTTATGTGGACAATAAAACAAGTCAATCTACATTTATTTCATTCGGGAAGAAAAAAACACATGTTATTGAACCAATTTTTTCCAACAGGTGGCTATCTCCCGCAAGAAGCAGCTCCAACTGGTAAGCAAGTATTATTTTTTAAATGCATTGAAAATGTCAGTGTCAACATATAATAACTCAAAAGTGTCGGTTTACATTTATTTCAGTGCCCTGGAAAATATTGTTTGCTCCATTGTAATGTCGTCTAGGATCAGTGATAATTCAATACATGATGACACTTTTTCGGTTTCTTAGAAGTATGCTGAAGACTAGACCGAGTATCATGTGTATCGCTGAATGGACAGGGGTCTATTTATGTCATTACATGTCAGGTGAAATACCGACAAAAAAGGAGAGTTCACTCAGAAAGTTGGCATTTCGAATTTCCTTTATTAATAGCTTCATTCCTATTTTTGTCCTACCACTAGAACTCTTGATACTAAAACCATCATACATTTTTTTTGCGAGTACACTATTATATACAAAAATTACATCAGAAATTTGAATGATTTCATAGAAACATTAGAGCACATTCATGTTTTACATTATAAACAGTGTGAAATATTTTTTCTTTACATCCTATATTGTCCTAATTCAAAAAAATGATATTGATCCTTGGGTAAATTTCAAAGGCCCCATGAATTTTACTTCTTTCTTTAACATTCCTATTAATCGTAATATATCGTATTTTCCATGAATCACACGATTAACCGATTGGTGTTCTAGAGAAAGGCCAAGGAAACAATTGTCAGGGTGTTGTTCGAAGCTTTAACGTGCATTCAGGTTTTGTCGCTTTATAATCGGGCTTGTGGCATGTAGCCCAAGGAAAATGTTTATAGACTCTGTGTTAACAAATCCGATCTGAAATTTATATAAACAGCAAGAAAAAAGGATCTTAATTTTTAAGCATTCTTAAAACTCCAAAACAAAAGCTCTTTTTACTAAAGAATATAAAGAGCATTTGAAATATGGGTAAAAAGAACCATTATCACGTTTAAGGTGAAAAAGAAAATTAGATGCATTTTTGTATAACCTACAACAAGCAACCATCGACCAAACCTCCCCGGTCTCATTTAAAAATGCAGTTACTAAAGAACTTTTTTCCAAAATGTAATCGTCCACCCTCCAGCACCACCTCCAGTCAAAACTCTTCTTCGGAGTATTTAGGAGGAAAAGAATCCAAGATCCAAGATAAAAAAATATGCAATGTGTATGGCTTCGTGCATGTTAATAGTGGAATATAACAGCATTGTTGTTTGTATACAGAGCAATTATGTAGTACCACTAGCCAGTTTTTTAAAGATTAAAATTGCCTACCCAGTAAATATATTTTCATTAAAGTTATGAAGGGAAAAAAAATCACTAAATTGGAAATTAAGATTAAATACCATATGTGTATAATTCAATCGGGGAAAAAACACACACATTATTGTGCCAATTTTTCACACGTATAATTGGCAGTAGCCTACACGCAGTATCCACACTGTATGAAGAAAGAGTAGTTGCTAAAGTCAAACGAATCATGAACGACCCCACCCACCCGCTTCACAATAATTACAATTACAATAGGTCAGGCTTTCGTTTGTGTGTGCCCAGGTCTGCTCGAGTGAGAACTCGGCAATCATTCATACCAAACTCCATCCACATGTACAACGGAATGTCTCAAAGACCCAGTGTTGTTCTTTAATATTGTATTTAATTATTAATTCCCAAATTGGTTTGAGACGCAAATACATGTATGGATACCCGACCTCCTCAGTATACATGTATGTATTTATATTTATCTCACTTGTTAATTCATTTTAATATCTACATTTTGGTAAATTCATTAGTAAATGTTAATCTGATTATGTTACACCAGTGAAAATAAAATATCCAGAAATGGACAATAAATACTAAATATTACTTTTTTAAATATTGTATGAATTTTTCCCAACAGGGGGCTATCTCCCGCAAGAAGCAGCCCCAATTGGTAAGCAAGTATTATTTTGTAAATGCATTAACAATGTCAGTGTCAATATCTAAAAACTCAAAGTGTCGGTTTACATTTAGTTCAGTTTTTGACAGTGTCCTGGAAAATATTGTTTGCTACATTTTAATGTCGTCTAAGATCAGTGATAATTCAATACATGATTAAACTTTTTCGGTTTCTTAGACGTATGCTCAAAACTAAACCGGAGTATCATGTGTATTTAATCGATGGATGTACAGGTTGTATTTATGTAATCACATGTCAGGTGAAATACCAGAAAAATTGGAGTTTACTCAGAAAGTTGGCATTTCGAATTTCCTTTATTGATAGCTTCATTCCGCTTTTGTCCTACCACTTGTGTTTGCGAGTAGACTATTATATACAAAAATTACATCAGAAAACAAAATCGTAGCTTTGCACTCTGCAAATTTGAATGATTTCATAAACCCCTACGGCACATTCATGTATTGCATTACAAATGTTTTTTCTTTACACCCTATATTGTTTTTTGATACAGTATGGCAAAATATGATATGAAATTATTATAATGTTATCCCCTAGCGTCCATCGCGAACGAGAATAAGCCTCTGACAACGAAACAAATTACCCGTTGTCGTGATGACTTCAAAGATTTTTACCGAAAACAGTTGTTCAAGATCAAAACAGATCCACTAGACTTCCGCTTAATTTTAGAATTCGAAAGGATTTACACTGACCTAGTTCTCCTCAGAAACGAAGAGGGAACGACGGAGAAGATACCCTTAGACTACACGAAACTTCTCAAAGCAAAGGTTAACGGGGAACTACCAAAACGTCTCATGGTTGAAGGCGAAGGAGGAGCAGGTAAAACAACATTTTGTTCCAAGATGGCATGGGACTGGACGAATGGAGCTGATGATTTTCAAGAGTTTGTCTGGGTTCTCGTTATTCATCTGCGTGACATCGAAAAGAATCAAACAGTAGGGGATATCGCAGTAACATATCTCTCAGATAGTAACTCGGTACAGCCACACCAGATCGACGAATACATATTGGCTAATCCCTCGAAGGTGTTCATTATACTTGATGGGCTGGATGAATACGACGATGATCTTGTCAAACAAGGGAACGACATTGCTAAGATAATCAGGTCGGAAAAGTTCAAGGAATGCAGGGTCCTTGTTACAACGCGGCCCTGGAAAGCAGTCCAATTCAAATTAAACACAAATTTTATGAAAACATATGCTTTTATTGCGGTGGCCGGATTTGATAAAAGACATATTTCAATTTACATCAACAAATTTTTTGCGGACGACTCTCAGGCAAGTCAAGATTTGGTCAAACTCATTGAAGACAATGATGTCATTCAAGAAAATATGGCTCCCTTTCCAATTTACATCGCAATGCTTTGTATTTTATGGCGGGATTCTGATAGCAAAAAAAGAGAATTGATTCGCAGACTGAAGACATTTTCTCAGCTTTTCCAAGAAATCATCATATCCCTGAAAGACCACTACTTTTCAAAGCAGGTCACAGATTTTGATGTAGAAACTGTTAAACAATATGAGCAGCTCGACTTTTGTTTCTCACAAATTGGGGAAATTGCATTATCAGGCATCATGAACAAGAAATTAGTTTATGGAAAAGATGATTTCAGTTCTTGTGAAGAAGCAATGGAGATATGTTGTAGAATTGGAGTACTCAGTCATGAAACCCGGTTAGTACGTAGACAAGATAGACATACAAAGTCGACGAATCTTGTGAGAGCAAGTGTCTTCTTCCCTCACAAGTTATTCCAGGAATACCTCGCCGGTATGTATCTTGCCTCTCTTTTTGAGTCTGATCATGAGCAATATGAAAAGAAGATGAATGATGTGATTGAGAAAGCAAAAGAGTTCCGCTACCTTCTATACTTTACTGCATGTCAATCGAAGAACGTCGCTATTGATGTCACTAACAGGCTAAATAACATAATTAGCAAGGAAAGTCCATTTCCAATGAGTATCGCCTTCGCAGGGTATGATGAATACTTTTCAAAAACTAGCATGACAAATGACTTTCTAGTAGTGGATATCGCCTTCGAAGCGTTTGATGAAGACGTGGCAAAAATGGTTGGAGAGCAACTCTTTGCAGAACAAAAGCCACTCATAATAAACGACAAGATGTCAGCGCATACTGTGTCTGGATATCTTTTCATCATGGAAAAGATACAAATGGTGAGAATATTAGAATAGATGCTTTTCATTATACAAATGTATTAATGATTAAGTTGCCGGGAATTTGTTCTTTGTGAAATAATTTTGTCATAAAGAACCTTTTTGGGTTGTATATATGTTTTTGAAGTGTTGATCAGGAACTATGAAAATAATGCAACAGAATCATTTTAATTTATAATTCAGAAAGTATTTCTCTGTCATGGAAGAAATGAATTTATGAGGGGAAAAGATGTATATGATATTTTCAGTCTTTAGTTTAATGAAACTCTATTTCTTATACATTTGTTTTCAACAAACTATTGCAAATCAATTGGTTGCACACAAGTTATACTAGCACATTTTGGTTTATTCATAGAAAAATCTGATATTGACTGGAAGATCATGTGGTCCGACAGTTTCCCGTGACCTAGCAGACGTCATCTGCTCATCTACAGCGTTAAAATCATTGGAACTCAGCGCTGGTGCGAAGTTCCATGACGACTTCTATGGCATCCTGGAGAGTAAAGTCAACACATCAAAGGTATGGGGAATCCTAGCAGAGAGTATGAACGGGGCAAAATGTGCTGGACTGAGGATTATCTGAATAGGAGAGAGAGGGGGGGGGGGTTCAAGAAATCTTTTTTTTTCCAGAAACATACAATATACATACCAACGGCGCTCTCCAGACATTCTTACAATGTCTAAGTTGTTCATAGCTTTACAACATCTTTCTCTTTCATTATCCGCATTTGACAAATAAGATGACTATGAAATAGTTATTGATGTTCGACTCGCTCTAAACCTTTCTCGAAAATTCATTTTTCTTTACGAAAGGGAATAGCAAGCATAAAGGAGTAATTTTCTCGTTATGATGATATCCATTTTAAAGATTGTTTGTTACTGTTAATGCTAATTACTTTTGCATTCCAATTGGAATTCCTGTACAGATTTTTGTTTTTGTGTGTGTGAGAGTTACTGACAAGATTTTTTTTTTACACGACTGTGTTCTTCACAATTATAGGTTGAACGATTATCACTGAAGTTGATGAACATATCAGATGTACATACATCATGTAATCTGGGTAGATTCTTGAATAACCTCCCTAGACTGAAGGATTTGACTCTACAAGACAATTGCTTTGATGGGCGATTTTACACAGAGCTGGCCTCCGGAGCCTGCTCAGTGCAGGTGAGCAATTTTATTTTATCGAGAACTCAGATAATTTGGTCGATATTATGTAGGGAAAGATTGCCTATGCTTAATGTAAGTCAATAATGCGGACTACCTCCTGTACATCCATGAAGCAAGTAAAATAATGGGTCTCAAAGTCTTTGTATCAGTAGTTCAGTACAGGCGCATGCTAAACTGTATGAATGCATTATTGTCTGTCCACGGAATGACTACTAAGATTGCTTTAGTCAAACCGGGAAGTGATTTTGTGAATTCTCGTATCCGAATTACAAGTTGTCCCTTATGGCATATTTCATATTTCAATAGGTATTGCAATTTGTATCATAACATGGAAGATTCAAACTTCTTATACTGATGTTGTTTTGTTCGATTGTGTTCATTTAAAAAGAAACACTATGATTTGAATCATGTTAGGTCACTGATAGTGTCCAGTCCAAAGATCTCCCTTACGACATATCGTCCATAAGATGTTAATCGTAGGCATTTAAAATAAAAACACATTTTATATGAAAGCTGTAATAAGTCTTCTTTGTTACCTAGACTGTCCATTAAGTACATTTTCAATGATATTTCAATGCAGCTCAAAGAGTTTTGGGCGTAGCCTTAGTTTTAAGAAAATCACATTTATCTGTGTCCTGTACGATATGTACGGATCGCCCCATATCATACTATACCATATCGTCTTAATTTATGTCACATCTTATCATGATACAATTTATTATATTATTTTATGTTTCATTATATTATATTTCGTTATATTGTGTTTTATTATGTTTTGTTATGTTATATTGTATTATATTATATTACATTACATAACATATCATTATATTATATTATTCATTAGTTTATTGATTTATTTATAGTTATGTTTTAAGCAGGGCTGCCTCCTCAGTTCACAAACTGCTATCTTTGAGGGCCTTAAATAATAAAAACAATGTATATAGAATATTTACACTTAATAAGTAAGAAATACACATATAAATAACACAAGAAGCAAAACAAAAGGAATACATAGATTAAAAAAAATATAAGAGACAAATATTGTTATGAACTTTGAGTTATATTAAATACATTCATACTTAATCCATTAAAATGTAAGAAAATGCTCATAAAACTGATTAAAAGAAAACATGGCAAACAAGGAAATTATCTTTAGTAACTAAACATTGTATTTATTACAATTTTGCCAACACATTTAGAAAATTCAAGAGACTGCTAATGATTCTCATACCTTTGAAAATTAGTGTGCAATTTTCTTTGATTCTGTTTGGATCTACAAGATTGTAATTCCTATATTTATTTCCTTAATCTTAAAGGTTATCTCATTATAATAATCAACGTTTGTATTATCCTATTTTCACATAGGTTGGAGCATCGGGTCATTACGTACGTAAACTGCACCTAAATCATCGGTGCCACAACGACATACTGCACCATGACTTCACGTTGGAAAGGCTATTTCCAAAGTTGGAGCACCTGTATTTCACTACTCTCCAAACAGTGTCCCCTAACATCGTAGGATCCTTTGCTCATTCTGGGCTTAAAGAGTTGTCATTCGCCACAGAAAACATAGATGGCAGACTTAAAGAGGATGAAGAACGTCATGTTCCTCTTGTCGGAGATCCCTCCTCTCTGGAGCAAGTTTTCCTGAACTCATTTCCACTACTTACTAATCTGTCGTTCAACAACCTTGTGATTGGAAACAATCGTTGCCAAATAATACTGAGCTCTCTCAAACAACATCAACACTTGAAAAACTTAAGGTAAGACATTACGTAAAATTAAAAGGTCAATATAACATTGCAAAGATGGATGTTGTATAGTACAGCATAGTGTAGTGACCGAATATCAAAACAAATGGGTCGCTTCAGCTCGCCACATTTGAAAATTTGTTACATATATTGAACATCCCTTTTGATAGATTTAGTAGTATTATTGGTCATACTGGTAGCATGGGGCGAAGATTTAATGCCGGACCGGCGAAAGAAATGCAAGGAAAGTAGTCAGAGAATTGTTGGAGGGTGTACGTGTGTAGACACTCCCAGGTCATCCCCATCTCAAATTAGAAAATGCTGTATGGATGATTTACTTTAAAACTTTTGTATCCTGACGATTTGTTTGATTATGTAGTAGACTCATGAATTTGAATGAGAAAATAGTAAATTGTTAATTTGTATTTCGGATCAATTTAATTCACAGATTAATAGCAATAAGCTAAGAACCCTTATCAGGACATGTTCCACTTCTGGAAAACTACTTATTCGTTGTATTTTTTCTATGATTTCTTTTTCTCACTCTATATTTTTATTGCAACTTTTTGTTTAAATTGCCAAGGGATAAAGACGGACAGCACTCCCGCTTTGTGATTACAGCCCCTGATTTGCTTCAATTTTAAGTACAATTTTATGAAATAAATGTCAAATGTATCAGCATTCGTTATTGACATTTGTACCTTTTTGAACCTTATAAATCTAGCTAGCATTTACATTTTAAGGGAGAGGGGTGCACGGAAATGTCATAAATATGTTGTCAACCTCAGCATGAACAAAAGGATTATATTAATTTTGCCAACAAAATAGATATGTTCCTACTGAATCTATGAACATCCCCTTAGGATGGCCTTCCCCTTAGTTTATTTCATTATATTTTGTATGATTGTTTTTGCTACTCCTCACCACACCATGTAATTAACTATTGTAAGGCTACATCAACTACGCGTGGATGTTATTAACAATCTTTTCTTTTAAGGAGAAGGTTTTTTTGTCGATTCTTTCGTACTTAACCAAAAAATGGAAAAAAAGTCGCACTTTTTCAGGCTGCATCATTAGTTTATTCCTAAAGTTAAAGTATGGAGCTGATGACGAGCTTTAATAGTACATACCTATTTTTTCAATGACCTTTTGGTCGTATCTGTGCAGCGTCATTCACTGTTACACTGATGAGGAGATCGACCCCATTGTGTCAGCTATCAACTTGGAAAACGGGATGAAGGTTAACATTCAACATGACAAGGTATATATATATACATGTACATGAATATATGTTTTAGGCATCGATACCATATGACTATACTTAGGATCACAGACCTGATTGCAACTGTTATAAAAGTCAATTTACGTAGGTTAAGCCCAGTAATTTCACCTTGGGGCTTAAATGCTTTTTTAATGTTAAACATCATGATTAATAACAGAAAGTGTCCCAGTGATACATCATGTTTGAAAAGAGCTAGATATTAATTACTTAATTACTTAATTTCTTAAAAATACTCGTTATTCGCTCAAAATATTTGCAGATCTGATATGCCGGGTGGAGGTTTCCTCCTATAAATCCCAATGTAGGACGATTGCATTTGATTGAAATTTCTTACCTAATTCTACTTCCAAAGTACTTCCCAGAAAGAAAACTCTGTATTTGAGCCGCAATTTAACATAACCTATTCTCAATACGAGTCCTGCGATCGAAATTTCACAAATATGACCCTTTTTTCTTGAATTTTGATCTGAACTCATTTATACCTCACTGACACCGCAAAAAGGACTATACACGACTCCAATCTGACTGACTTTTCGCCATTGCGGTAATGGAATTGTTTAAGTGGTCTGTTGTCGACTCGTGTCGGTCTAGGTGTGACTCGGGTATTAACTTTGATGTTTAAACGAATTATATTTATTTGTAATAGGTCCACAAGAGTCTCAAATGTATGAAAATGTCATCAAGCTTAGCTGATGCTCTGTGCCATCGGACATCCATCCACGAGTTGATTCTGATGGATAAAACCATCTTCTCCAATGCTTGGTTTTCAGAGGAAGACCAAAGAACAGTAGACTCGAAGGTAATTATAAGTGTCAGTGTATTGGCCGCCAATTTGTCTACTTGAGTTATTAAATGTTCCTCGATATGTCGCTAATGTGAATGAGAAGTAACCCATATGACCTAACTTGTGAATAATAATAATAATAATAATAATAACGTTTTATTTACCCAGGGTAGCCACTTCAGTTATGAAACTGCTCTTCCAGCGGGCCCTGCATAACATAATATGTTAATACTACCCTTCTCCAATCTAATATGCTGAGCGCCTAGCTAGAAGGCAGAAGGTCCCATTGTTATAAGTCTTTGGTATGACTCGGCGAGGGGTTCGAACCCACGACCTCCCGTTCATGAGGCGGGCGCTCTGACCACTGAGCCACCATGCCCGGGATATGGTTGTTGAACATGTATGGTGTGTCTTGTGTTTTCAGATTTGATCGTTTAAGTGTTTCAATTCTAATAACATTAATTTGTTTGAAAATTTGTGAAACTATGATAACACCATGCTGCCATGGCAGTACCAATGTTCTTACGTGTGTAATTATTTTCAATGAGATAAATATGTTTGGAAATATGATAATATATCAAAATCCTATAAAACTGTCCCACTGTTTTACCGTTTACTGCTTTCACTCAGACAAATAACAAATTTTTTCATTTGTCTAGGTGCATTAGACCACGAAATTATTTGAAGGCGGCACTTTGCTCACCCATGTAGATTTATGATTAACAAAACGAAATGATAACATACATTACAGTTCGAAAATTGTTTCATGGAAATCATCAATAATCACCACAATTTTTCACTTATAAGGTCATAAATTACGAATGTTATCCCACAGGTTTTCTGCTTGGTCAATGTGACCATGTTGAAAACAATGTTGTTTTAAGCCTACGTATGTATGTATTAGAATACAAAGTATTATACAATATTTTTAAATATTTTTTTAAAAAATCAATGGAAGTGAAATAAGGATATGTATCTCTGAAATAAAAGAAGCCACATACCAAAACTAATTTCATCTCTTATTAGCTGAAATCAATAAATTATTCATAAATTGTAAGGAAAGCACCTTTCCCGCAAACTGCGAATTGAAACAAAGGATAAAAATATGTCATAAGTTTGCTTGTTTACTTCGCTAACTTTCAAACTTATTCTTTGTACTGAAACTATATCGAAGTGATATAAAAACAGGAATAATACATTGGTCAAAAGCTGATCAAATTGGGAAAATATAAATGAGCGTCACCCCCTTCCCTCCAGCCAACGAAAAAGGAACCCACAATAAGTTTCTTTCTGGCTGAATTATGTTGATGGCCATCGGTTTGGATGTTATGCCCCCTTCCAAGATCCAGATACCCAATTGCATTCGACCTAGGCCTTTCTAAACTTAAGAATGGTTAACATTTTTAGTAGTGAGTCGAGCTCTAGCTTAACTTCTTCGCAGTGCAATATCTAATGCAGCAATGTATGTTTGTTACTGTGTGATATTCTAAATTTATCGGGCGAAAATGGATTTAATCCATCATTTTGACGTGCTTTGCGAAATGATTCATGATTTTTTTTTTTAATGAATGAGATCACCTTCATGGAAACATGAAGACACAATTTTGGGTTTTTAAAAGAGGGCTTTGCCATGAACATGGTTAATGATTGTTTCCTTTCATTTTGCACACAAATGTAAAATGGCGTAGAGGAAGGTGAACGAGGCACGCCAATTTTCTCTGTTCGGGCAAAATCAAACACAAATGTACCTCTTCTCTTAACACCCCTGACATTTCTAACACGTCCAATAGCTTACTTGCCTCAACAATGCAAAATGTGTATCCTAGATGTCACTTTGATTTATGTATCTCAATCAAATACCATCCACACAATAGGGAAGACTATATTATTTTTCATTCCCGAGCGAGCCCGTCTGCTGCTCTCTGATTAGCCCTATCCTTTACTCGTGTATGATAAGATTATGATGATTATGATGACTACTGTATTAATACAGGTATAACCCGGTTCCCTTGGTAATGCGTAAACTGCTGTCCTAATTTGAAATAATTATTATAATGACCACGATTACGGTCTTTGATAAAGTCTGCAATCCTGCTTAGACTTTAATAACATATTGAATACAGTTTCACTAAAATAAGATGCCATGTTGTTGACACGTTGCTGGATAAAACTCAATAAGTACTCTGTATGACATAGATATCATATGGAATCGTAGATATATATATTATTTTTGTTCTTCTCATTCTCCTTCTTTTTTCTTCTTCTGCTTTTACTTCTTCTCCTTCTCATTCTTCTTCCTATTTTTCGTGTCCCTTTAAGCTGTAGGAATATGCTAGCAATTTACCTGTTATAACAGATCCGTGCTAGTTTGATGAATTACAACACTTCTTAAATTTTGTGTACATTCTTGAAAATCAATATTTCAACATTCCCATGTATATATAGCATCGTTTCACTCATTCAGAAGCAGAGATTATTTCATTTACTCGATCTCAAATTCTCAAATCCTGAAAACAGACTCGCTTGAAATCTTTTCCGTCCATGACCCCATGATTATGTAACAAATCATCATCATCACCGTCATCATCGTCATCGTCATCATTGTAGGGCAATCCAACCATTTTAATACATTAATATGTATGAATGCAGAACAATAAAATAAACACAATGTGAAGTTAGAAATAGATCGGACCAATATTAAGAGAAATATGAACATTTGCAATTTGTTCAATAGATTATGACGTATGCTCGGACAACTCTCCCGTTTGTTTGGTACTCGTTATTGATGTCTGTCCTTTGCCCAAGAGCCTTCTCTGTTGGATCACTACTCAAATATATTATGGATAACATATTATTCGTAGTTCGCCTAAAAGAAAAGACACTCGTGAGTCATACAATTTTAGTCATTTTGTGTGTTGTAACAAATGGGAAAGTAGTCCAGCAGTACGTCGAAGTGACGTTACCGATTAAGCCAATTTGAAGTGCCCATACGTACATGGATAGTGATTACAGCTTTCAAAAATTAATAACTTTCTTGATTTTCGTCCGATTTAATTTTAACTTTCACCATGCTGCTTCTGATTTTTTATTTTGTTAGAGTAGTTGTCAATTAAGGTTGGATTTTCCTTTAAAACTACAACGAATATCATGATAATAACCATCATTATTTTTCACTTTGCGATAGATACAAAAGATGTCCATATTAGAAGGTGATCTAAATTTAAATGATCCAACTGCATCACGTGATCTAGCCAGGTTTATCTGTCTTCAGCCTTGTCTCACCGACCTGACTATAAGGGAATTTAATGTTGATGAGAGCTACGATATATCTCCATATCAATGGCTACATGGCGAGTTCTACCAAGAGATTGCAAGTCTAGCTTCATCTTCAAAAGTAATTCTAACTTATTCATCGGATGTCGATGAAAATGTCAGACTGTTACACCACTATCCTCAATAAACACAAAAGCGTTTTAGGGGCTAAATTTTCTAGTGCTTATAATACATCCACAGGGGTATCCAATAATATCAAAATTGTAAAGAATCATTATCCACCCAGTTTCAAAATTTCCCAAAACTTTGTAATACCTTTAAAGATTGGCCATTTGCTTTATTGATAGATTACTTTCTGTTAAACATTTATTTGTAAAGCTTTTCGTTTCTTTCTCAAAGGTAGTCGTTAACAGTTTGTCATTTCATCTTGGCATTGATACATGGATGAAATCACTTCGCAATTTGTAATGCACGAATAAGCAGGAAAAATTGTTAACAAGGGCCACAACAATTGATATTTATTAAATATGTAATCGCGCTATATCCCATGGATATATATCATATTGTCTATGCTTCATTAAACCTTTCTACAAGCATTTTGAGATTAAAGGTGATACATAAATGAAGTAGAAAAGCATTCATTTTCTATCCATATAGGGTAATGAATAAATCACCTCCCATTGCATGTTCATATACCAATGATAATTTCTTGTGCAGATCGATTTTATAAGCATTCATCATTCACCTCCTGACTCCTGAGCATGTTTGTAACTTGTCGTCATTCCTCAAAAACACATTTACTTGTTTAGGTGTGGAGGTGCAGTGGTCGAGTGGATATGTCACCGTACTGTGGATCACTATTATATATTGCCTTCAATCGGACAAATTGGTATTTTTTCTTCTGTCTTGATGCATTCGACCACAAGATTATTTGAGGGTGGCACTTCGTCTCCCACTCTTAAAGATTTCCCTGGAAAAAAACTAAACGATAACTTACATTCAAGTTAGAAAATTAATTCATGTAAATCATCAATAATCATCACTAGTTTGCACTTAAAACCTAATAAATTATAAATATTATCCCACAGGTCGTCTGCTCGGTTAATGCGACCATGTTTTAATAATGACGTTTTAAGCATATGTTTTAATTAGAATTCAAATTTTAAAAAAAAATCAGTTAAGTTTAACATGGGGCATGCATGTATCTTTAAAATAAATGAAGTCATAGACCTAAACTAATTTCATCTTTTATAAGCTGGAATCAAAAGATTTTTCATAAACTGCTAAGAAAGCACAGATTTTCCGCAAACTGCGAGTTAAAACAAAAGGGAAAAAATTATGCCAAAAGTTTGCTCATTCACTCTGCTAACTTTCAAACTTATATTCTTGGTTCTATACTGACACTACAAACGAAGGGATATACAAAACATGAATAACACATTAGTCAAAACCTTAGCAAATTGGGGAGATATAAATGAACGTCCCCTTTTCCCTTTGAGCCGACAAAAAAGATTCTGAATTACGACTTTCTAAATTACCCTTGATTGGAAAGCTCTCCTATTTCATATATTCGAGGGATCGTCCCCCTGAAAAAGTTATAAAATAAATCAATAATGTAGCCATAGCAATATGATGATTCCCTGTTTAACTCCATTACGATAAATTATACAAGTGTGGGGTTGAGGCTTTCATTTGCATGTGTGATCAACGGGTGCAAAGTTTGAAAATCCGAAGTGCGATTTCTGTCGATACACGACCTCATGATATTATCCTAATTAACAAAAAACACTTGGGATTGGGAATACAGTCAGAGAGACCTTTGCCTTGATCGGTTGCTCGATTAGTATCATCAAAAGGAAATAACGGCTCTTATATTCATCCCCAGGAATAGTGTGTCATTAACTCGTAGATAAGGAAAGTAAAAGATCAACGGTTCATCACAGTTTTCTTCAAATAAGCAATAACTTTTATTCACTTGAAATAGGATCAGGAAACCCATTATTGGTGGAATGAAAAACAATGCGATGTACTACTTGGTGATTATTTAATAATTTAATTTTCCTTATATGAATTACAACTCAACAGATGGAGAAGGTGTGTATTGAGCGTTGTGATCTCCATGGAAATGACCCAACAGCATCACGTGACCTAGCCAAGTTTCTATGTCTTCTGCCTTGTCTCACCGACCTGACCATAAAGGACTCTCGCAATAAACTCCCCTATTTTTACTTCCATGATAATTTCTATCATGAAATTGCTCGCCTGGCTTCAACCTCAAAGGTGATTTACAATGTGTTTTAATGTTTTACATGGAAATGGAGACTTTTGGTCATACAGTTGCCTTGAATGATGAATAACGAAAGTGTCAATTACTTTGTACCACAATTTACGAGAAAACGAAAAAAAATCTAATTCTGGCAGTTGGTATAAAAAGAGTAATTGAAATGTGTTATTGCCGTCATCTGACTGATAGTTTTATATTTAAATCAACATGTAATGACCGCGATGTTTAATGAAATTACAGTAACTATGTCCATCCCTGAACAGACTGCTTTAATTCATGAAACTATGGGTGAAAACATTATTTACACGGAGAGTAATAATCATCGATTCGTTTCACTTTTCTTTAAGTATTTGTTATAACTATTATGCCAATGTATTGTAAAACAAAGTATTCCTGTATTTTGTTAATAGAGTTTTCTAATAAATACAAACTCAAATAAGCAATTACCCTCATTCATCTAAAATACGATCAGGAAAGAAACCCATTACTAGTGAAATTAAACACAATCGGATGTACTAGTAATTACATGATGATTATTATTATTATATTAGTGTCATATTCTAGATTATATACCTCACTTAAGTAATCCAGCAATCTGATTGGTCGAAATTGCATTCATAAACTTTAACTGTTCCCGAAAATTCCCAGTAACCATGGTTAAAACAGTTCTAAAATCCCAATAACCATGGTTACCGGGAAAATAGTTCAGTCTCCATGGTAACCCCATAGGTTTACATGTTAAAAAATGGTCTGAGCGATCGAGGATACCGTACGTGTGCGAAGAATTGGTCGGTAATTTCAATACAATTGAATCTCGATCGATCTTACCGACAACTTTATCTTGCATTGTTGACATGAAGACGAAAATAAACTTCCAAAAACAAAAAAACAACATCTGCCGATAGATCTTGATCTAACTTCGTGCCAATATGCATTGCAAAAGTGAAAGAAGGGCCCGTTTAATGGAGCAGCGGCGAAGCATCCACCACGCCAAACCGTTTTCAATCCATTTTAATGTATATATTAGAGAAAACTGCTATGTATGGTGTCAGAGCGCGCTGGCCGAGAGGTTTAAGGCGCTGATTTTAGTTACATCACGTTTTGTACGCAAGAGATCGAATCCAATCTTCGACAAAAGTTTTTTTATTTTTTATTTTTTATTTGTTAGTCTATTTTTTTCGGCATATAAAAGTATTAATGACTGCTTTAATATTCGAGAAATAGTTGTTTTTATACGCTCTCGGGAAGGTTACGATTGGGCTATTGCCCTCGGCACGCCTCGGGTAATAGCACAATTCTAACCTTCCCTTGAGCGTATAAAAACAACTATTTCTCTCAAAGCAGTCATTAATACTATACTGTAATCAGATGCTCTAGAAAAAAGAATAAATAAATAATATGCATTGTTCATCGTGCAAATAATTATTGCTTTACGCGTAAATAAATCAGTTAATTTAATGTTCCTTGATTCATTACACCTTTCTTCACATAAGCAATGCATAGCATGTTGAACTTCTCATTCATGATAATAATTATTTCATTTTTAGTCATAACAATATTGTAATCTTAGGAAGAAAAATATTAAGAAGTTGATCTAGGAAAAAAAATTGCTTGTATGTGTGGATCATCATTGAAAACATGGATTGTAATCGTAGCGCATTTGATCATGAAGGTGCTGATGAAAAAAACATGTTTGGGTGATTATTTAATGATTCAATTTTCCGTATATGAATTACAACTCAACAGATAGAGAAGGTGTGTATTGATGGTTTTAATCTACGTGGGGATGACCCAACAGCATCACGTGACCTAGCCAAGTTTCTATGTCTTTTGCCTTGTCTCACCGACCTGACCATAAAGGACTCTAAAAACGCATACGAAGATATGTACTTCCGTGATGATTTCTACCATGAAATTGCTCGCCTGGCTTCATCCTCAAAGGTGATTTACAATGTGTTTTAATATTTTACATTGGAATAAGAGACTTTGGTCATACAGTTGCCTTGAATCATGAATAACGAAATTGTCTATTACTTTGTACCACAATTTACGAGTCACCGAAATAAATCTAATTCTGGCAGTTGGTATGAACAAAAAAGGGTCATTGAAATGTGTTATTGCCGTACCGTGATGTTCAATGAAATTACATTTCTTATATACGTCCCCGAACAGACTGCCTTATTTCATGAAACTATGGGTTAAAACAGTATTTACACGGAGAGTAATGTTCATCGATGCATTTCACTTTTCTTTAGATATTTGTAATAATTTGTATGCACATGTCTTGTAAAACAAGAAGGCAATTACTCTCATTCATTTGAAATAGGATCAGAAAACCCATTATTAGTGAAATTAAACACAATCCGATGTACTTATAATAAAATGATGATGATTATTATTATTATTATTATGTTAGTGTCATATTCTAGACTGTGATCATCGGCTTTACGGCCATTAAGATGCTCTAGGAAAAAATACCATGCATTGTTCATCGTGCAATCAATTATTGCTTACGCGTAAATAAATTAAACAATTTTATTTTCCTTGATTCATTTCACCTTTCTCCAATAACCAATGGATAGATGTTGAACATCTTATTCGTGGTAATGATAATTTTCTTTTTAGTCATAACAAGATTGTCATTTTAGGAAGAAAACAATTAAGAAGATGATCTAGGGAAAAAATTGCTTGTATGTGTTGATCATCATTGAAAACATGGATTGTAATCGTAGCGCATTTAATCATGAAGGTGCTATAAAATAAAAATAAACATGTTTGGGTAATTATTTAATAATTTAATTTTCCGTATTTGATTTACAACTTAACAGATACAGAAGGTGTATTTTGATGGTTTGGATCTACATACGAATGACCCAACGGCATCACGTGAACTAGCCAAGTTTCTATGTCTTCTGCCTTGTCTCACCGACCTGACCATAAAGGACTCTAAAAACGCATTCGAAGATATTTACTTCCGTGATGATTTCTACCATGAAATTGCTCGCCTGGCTTCATCCGCAAAGGTTATTTACAATGTGTTTTAACGTTTCACATGGAATAAGAGACTTTGTTAATACAGTTGCCTTGAATGACGAATAACGAAAGTGTCAATTACTTTGTACCACAATTTACGAGAAAATGAAATATATCTAATTCTGGAAGATGGTATAAAAAGTAATTGAACTGTGTTTTTGCCGTCATCTGACTGGTAGTTTCATATTTAAATCAACCTTTAATGACCGTGGTGTTCAATGAAATTACAGTTCATATATACATCCCCGAACAGACTGCTTTAAATCATGAAACTAGGGGTTAAACATTATTTACACGGAGAGTAAATGTTCATCGATTCAATACACTTTTTTTGTTATTATTTGTAATAATTATAATGCCTACGTATTGTATAACAAAGTATTCCTGTACCGCGTTAATAAAGTTTTCTAAAAAATATACGAACACGAATAAGCAATTGCTCTCATTCATTTGAAATAGGATCAGGTAATCCATTATTAGTTAAATTAAACACAATCCGATGTACTAGTAATTACATTGTGATAATTATTATTATGTTAATGTCATATTGTAGCCTGTGATCATAGCCTTTACGATCATGAAGATGCTCTAGAAAAAAAAAGTCAATAAGTATCATGCATTGTTTATCGTGCGAATATTTATGGCTTACGCGTAAATTAATTAGGGAATTCAATGTTCCTTGATTCATACACCTTTCTTCAAATAAGCAATGGATAGCATGTTGAACTTCTTATTCATGATAATGATGAACAAAATCTAGTCATAGCAACATTATAATCTTAGGAAGAAAAAAATTAAGAAGATGATCTAGGAAAAAATTGCTTGTACGTGTTGATCATCATTGAAAAACATGGATTATAATCGCAACGCATTTGATCATGAAGGTACGAAGAAAAAAATATGTTTGGATGATTATTTAATTAATTAATTTTCCGTATATGAATTACAACTCAACAGATAGAGAAGGTGTGTCTTGATGGGTTTTCTCTTAAAAATAATGACCCAACAGCATCACGTGACCTAGCCAATTGTCTATGTCTTCTGCCTTGTCTCACCGACCTGACCATAAAGGACTCCGACTCCGACAGTCATGTCCATCATATTTACTTCCATGATGATTTCTACCATGAACTTGCTCGCCTGGTTTCATCCTCAAAGGTGATTTACAATGTGTTTTAACGTTTTGCATAGAATAAGAGAATTTGGGTCATACAGTTCATGATAATGATAATTTTCTTTTTAGTCATAAAAGATTGTAATCTTATGAGACAAATATTAAGAAGATGATCAAGGGGGAAAAAATGCTTGTATGTGTGGAACATCATTGGAAAACATGGGATTGTAATCGTAGCGGATTTGATCATAAAGGTGCTGAAAACAAATATGTTGGGGTGATTATTTAATAATTAAATTTTCCTTATATGAAATACAACTCAACAGATAGAGAAGATGTGTATTGATGGATGTTATCTATATTGGAATAACCCAACAGCATCACGTGAACTAGCCAAGTTTCTATGTCTTCTGCCTTGTCTCGCCGACCTGAAGATAAATGACTATGACGATCAATATATACGTTCTCATCTTCATGGTAGTTTATACCCCGAACTTGCTCGTCTGGCCTCATCCTCAAAGGTGATTTATCTGGGGGGTCGTATTATTCTTTATTGCATGCAATTTTCAAAACAGTTGCAGTGATGACTAATGATAAACCTGTTTGTTTACTTTGTACCATAAATTACGTGAAAATAAAATAATGTTTAACATTGACTGGCAATCAAAAGCGTTTTCGGCGATCCGGAGAAGAGGGTTGGGGTGATAGAACGCCTTTCACAGCTCAAGTAGGGTCTCCCATGCCCTGATGTTGATAACACTTCCTCAAATAAAACTTGAAGACTTTAACATGCTACATTTGTTTGAAATGTGACCATCACCCTTTAGATCAAGTTATTTTTAACAAATTGTCACATTGATCAAATGTGTTACTCAAAAAGGAATTAAAAGCGGAACAGAAGTTTGAAAAGCTACGAATAAAAGGATACAATCTAAATGGGAATATCACAACAGCGTCTCATGATGGTTTCTATTATGGAATGCTCGCGTAGATTCTACCTCAGATATATGAAAACATACCTCTTACAGCCATTTTAATAATTATATTACAATGACAATTGTAAGTTTACCATTTGTTTGAATTATGCGATCCAGATAAACTTATAATCACTGAAATAATGAAGACAATTAGACTACAAATCTATTAAAACACTCATGACAACAATCTACAGTAGGCCTATCATTTACCCTTATGATTATTATCCATCACCCCTCCCCCCCCCCCCCCCCATCTCTCTCCCCTCTCTCCCCTTTCTCTCTCTCTCTCTCTCTCCCTTGACCCCTCATTCCCTGTCTCCTGATGATGTCATTGACTTACTTTTCTTTGGCCTAAATGATAACATAAGTCAAGAGCATCACTAGAATACAAAGCATTTATACTGCAAAATACGTATTCTTCATATAATTGGTGAAGGGTTTTACGCTCACAAGACCCTCCCCCCCCCCTGTTGGGCCCCTAGTGCATTAACCTTTCTCGAATAAACTCCCCCCCCCCCCCCCCCCCCCCTCATGAAAAAATCCCACTGTCGATATATTATGCAGTATAATATACAGTATCTGACAAAGGGTGACATTTGAGTTTTTGTCTTATATTTTGCTCCCTTAAATTCCAGAATCCTTTCTTCACAAACGGCATGACATGGAAAACTTGGTTAGTTGAACATAGATCAGGATCGGTTCTCCAGGTCCCACGTGCACCACTGCAGACAGCGAATCTCCCAGGAAGAATACCATCTCAATTTGAACAGCCTAATCAGCATGGAACATGGCAACATCAAGACTTAGATAGATTGTCCGAGTCTGTTGTTTCGTTGGAATCATCAGTCACTCAGCAGTCCATTGACTACCTTAGTCCAGGGCCTATACAGGCTTCATACCCATCATACCAGCAGTGTGCACAATTCATCCCTGATATGCAGAGCAACCGTAACATTCTCGTTCAACAACCATGGCCCCAACACATTGAGCCCTCAACGCCACAAGGTACACAACAAATTCATGGGTACATGGCCGGAGAGCAGTATACCTCACGAGCAGCATTGCAATCATCACATGAACATCGGCAGCGTCTGGCCCATTCAAATCAAGTATTCATGACTACACAACCTACGAATCACCAAAATACACATTTCACATCGTTGGGTTCAGTAGGCCTACTATATCCACAAATGAGTCACACTTTAATTCCTCCTAACCAATTGCTGACACGTACCCTACAAGACGCACATGAGCATCCGGACCAAAACAGAGAGGGCCAACCGCCTCTACCATTTCAACCATCCCATCATATATCAGAGCCAAGAGGTCACACACTATCCATGCCAGCAACCATACTTCAGGTTCCACCACAAATAGCAACACGAAGTCAATTCGCCCACGTGTCTGGTTCACAACCATTTGAACAGCCAAATCAGCCGGTGCAATATTTCGGAGGATCAACGGTTCAGCAATCCCACTTTCTGTCACCACAAGGACCGCAAGACTATCCACCACTCTCGCAATCACAGCAAATCAGAGATGTTCCGACAGCACGTTCTTCACAAATGATCAACCAACATCGAGGAATGACACCAACAATCCGGCATTACCACCAACCATCCACGTCAGGAACATTCATGCCACCGCCGAACACCCACCAATACAACCAGCAAAATCAAACACACGGTCTACGTCACCTGCACGTTTCACAGACACCTGTCTTACAGGATGCATGGCAGCATCCAGACCAGAACAGAGTGGGCGAACTGTTTTTGCCTATTCAACCATCGCGTCGGCAGCATCAACCCATCTTATCACATAGCCAAGATTTCACACAAAATCCGCACCAACAACCATGTTCGCCTCAGGTTCCACCACATATAGCAACACAAAGTCAACCCACCCATATGTCCGGCTCACAAGAAATTGAACAATCAAATCAGCTTGCACGACGTTGGGCTGAACCAAACGGCCATCCATACTCCCAAACACCACAGCACCACCCCCAACTGCCTCAACCATTGACAGAGCAGCCCCGGAACTTTTCGACGGCACATTCATCATATGATGACCAACGTCACATCATCAATCCTCATCAACCTATGACACATCCGATCCAACGACACACATTGCAGTCAGAAACGTCGACAGGAACGTCTTTACCACCATCTTCACAGCCATCGTACTATCATCAAACACACGTTCTGCATCATCAAAGGCAACCAGGCTTTTCAGGGAATATACCCCGATCATCACGTGATCAACAACAACCAAACACTCACCATAATACAGTGGAGAGGTCCCGTGATCCTCAACGACGACATCAACAAAGTCCCTAAACTCATACACGACTTCATCCAGAGGCCGATCCAAGATTTCCTGGGGATGGAGGGAGTTTTCTCTACCGCACAAATCACAAGGGGCAGTAGCAAGGTCTCCCTTTTTCCTGTTTTCTTTTATTAATTGATTGTAAACCTTCCACACACAAACGACCCATTACCGCTTTCTTAGGGGTAGATAGGCATTATAGAAGCTTGGATTAGACCATCATGATCAAAAATATAAAGGATGTTAACATAATTATGGTCATAATTTCATTCTACTGTGCAGCGTATGCGATATCAAATGACCAGAGACCTTTGACTCGCATATGCAAAGCATAGGAGAAATCAGGAATCGAAAGATATCTAATGTGGTTTTAGGAGGGATTGATGTATTACATACATACATACATACATACAATTGTCTTTTATATAGCGCAACATCCAACGAATTGCTCGAAGCGCTTTACAGAAATAATGACATAGTAAACACAAGATAATACATCTATCCGCTTTACCATTTTTCTAAGTATAAACTGAATCAGGTAGACATATTGGTGCTTTATAATATGTGCAATAAGCCAGTCTTTCATATGTACTATGTTTGCAAGTGTGTTTTCAACAAGTACAGGGTAATGGAAAAAATGATGTGCAATTTCGGTTTCAATGTGCAATTGGTCAGTTTTAAGTATATAAATTATACGACTTAAATGTCTTTGAAGTACGATTATAATGTTATATCACGATTATGTTCGCACATTGATAGATACTTCTAGTTTGAATTGATGCTTAGCCAGTCTTTCATATGTACTATGTTTAAAAGTGCAAGGTAATGGAAACAAATAATGTGCAATTTCAGTGTGCAATCGGGTGAGTTTTATTGTATATAAATTATACGACTTAAATGTCTTTGAAGTACGATTCTAGTGTTATAACACGATTATGTTCGCACATTGATAGATACTTCGAGTTTGTATTTATTTCCAAATCACTAACATTTACATTCATTTTAGTTCGATCAATGTACAAACATATTATTTGTTAATTGGAGCTAACAAATAGCAACATGATAATCGAGGTTACCTCCGAGTAAATCTTGGATTTGTACTTCCTTGGCGGACATTTTATTTTCGATCTATTGATCAATATGTTGTTGATCCAATGACTGCGCCCGAATTTTTTTTAATTTATTTTATTTGCATATTAAAAAAAAGTACCAGGAACAATTTAATCGGCTGAGCAATATGTTATGTAGGGCTACATTGCGTTTCATTATGTAATACATGTATATGTAGTATATTGGGTCATTACATGACTTGCATGTTCGTTGTAAATCTCATTAAAATCTCAGTTTATCCCTCATATGCTACCTAAAACCTGTTTACTGATTCCATGCAACTTTTTAAACAAAAGTTCCTGTAGTGACAACTTAAAAACTTGCCAGAGGCTTGTCCGACATTGCAGCAACAAAAGTTTGTAAAGTGGATTCCAGTCCTATAGATGCCATTTTTCAAAAAAATGACTGGCAACTGGTGGTTAGGGAGACACATGCATTAATTGGAATATATTAATAAACAGGTTTCTTTCTATAGATACATTGATCTGTTAAAGTATCACCACCACTAGTGTTAATCATTCGTCTACATTAATTGAAAGATAATATTTCAAACCGTGCACGTAATAAGGGAGCCAATGATCATGTGCTCTTGTAGTTTATCCTTTTAAACAAAGACACAATAATTTTCAAAAACGACACCGCAAGATTTACTGGTGACCATGGAAATGAATAATCTACAGAAAATAATTCACCATTCATTCATTGCATCAAGTTGTGCATCTTAACAGGTCGTATTCCTCATTGTATATAGCTCTTGAATGTTTGCATACAGGGTAAATCATATGCATACTTACTCCTTCCGATATTTATATTCTTATGATATCTGAAAATCTTCCTCATCTTTGCTCATATCTTGTCGCTTAAGAAAAAAAAGTATGTACTAACTGTACTTTTAAGAATGGTATTGTGTTATTATCAACAAACGACATGTTTAAAAAATCCAATACAGAAATTATGACCAAGTCAAAACTTTTCTTTTGAGCTTTGTTTTGTGTTATTTTTGTTTTATATGATTAAAGAAAAAATTGGGTTGTTGTTTAATTATTCAGACTTATACAGAAAGGCGAAAGTTTAAAATAAATCCTATCAAGAACAAGTATGTTATGAATGATCGAAATATGAGATCACAGCTAAGCAAATCTCACATTGGCATTTTTTTTCCAGTTGATTCTGACGTAGTGACGGATAACCATCCCGTTTGTCGTGTACACAAAATTTCTGTTTTTCTCCCAAGGGCCTTCACCCTTGAAGTACTACTCAAAATATATTATGGAGAGTATATAATTATGGGTCCTCTAAAAAAAACAATACCAAATTAAGAAAGAAAATAAGAAATTTCAGTGATGTTATTATTTTGGAACAAATGAGAAAGTTGTCCGGCACTAAATAACAGTGACGTTATCGATTCAGCCAATTTAAAGCTCTCATACGTATAGTGATAACAACTTTTTTTTAAATCATAACATTTTCATATTTTGTCAAATTTCGTTCAAACCTTCACCAGTTTGCTTTTCTGATTTGTCTGCCTTCTTTTAAGAGTTGTTTGTTCTAGAGTTTGGATTTACCTTTAATAAACCAGAATAATAAAAGATGTACATACACATGTCAAATGCATGTGTCTTTTTAATATAAGAAATGGCATTTTGGGCAGTTTTTGTTGATAGAATTACGGATAATTTGCAGTGGTATGTTTTATTGAGTTTTCAATTAGTGATTAAAGAAAGGGAAGAAAATACAATACTGCAATCGTATCAGAACAATGTGCATACATTGACGCCCGTGTTTTTACATGACAGAGAAACAAGCCTCTCTCGGACTATCCAGAGCAATTTATTAGAAGTCTGTAGCATCTAGGATAGTGGAGATAAGTAGGCCGAAAAAAGGGCTTCAAAGACGGCCTGAAAAGACAAAATGGCGCCTGGACGGTCACGCATGAGAGATTTCGGGAGAAGAAGAGATTTCAGTGACCTGGATGGGATGCAAGAGACTATGACTACGAAATTTGACAGAGGGGGGGGGAGATGGAGAGAGAGAGAGAGAGAGAGAGAGAACAAGATCGGACAGAGGGGGAGGGAAGATGGAAAGAGAAATAGAGAGAGAGAACAAGATTGAACAGAAGGGGAGGGGAGACGGAAAGAGTTAGAGAGAGAGAACATGATTGGATAGAGGGGGATCGGGTCCTTTTTAATCTCTAGTATTAAGTGCCCCTTTTCATGGACGAGAAGTGCTCCTTTTCACTATTGAAAAGTGCCACCTTCACCTCTGAAAATTGTCCTATTCAAATCTGGGAGCTGGCCCTTTTTATTTGACAAGTGCCCCTTTTTCTTTCTAATTAGTACCCCCTTTCTTTATGATAAGTGCCCGTATTTTTAAAAAGCCCTCTTTCCCCTTCTCATAAAAGACCCGTCACCTCCGATAAATGCCCCTATTAAAACCTGATCGATGCCCCTTTCCTTTCAACAAATGCACATTCTCCTTTAATTATTATAAGTGCCCCTTTTCATCACTGGCGAGTGCCTCTTTTCGGGTGTAAGGAGTGCCCAATGTTCACCTCTGATAATTACCTGTGACTGTTAACACACTATAATGATTACATTATCAGGTAATTTTCCGGAGGTAATTGTCCTCGGGAGGGGGGGGGGAGGGTTATTGTTCTTGGGGGTGATTTTCTGGGGGTTGTTGTCATTGGGGGGGGGGTTGATTGTCCAGTTTATGTTACCTTGACAAAAATGATGTTACAACACATGAATGATTCAACAAATGACCAAGAAAATTAATATTTTTTGTTCATAATTAGCATATATTTATTTGCACATCAATAAACCTAATACCGTAAATAACGTTGTATAAACCGCCCTCGTGTATTAACCGCACCCCTCTTTTTCGCCCTTAAAAAAACAAAACAAAAACAAAAAAACAAAAAAACAAGTACAGTCAACCCTGCTTTAGCAACCACCTGTATAAAAAGAATAACTGCCTATAAAGACCACTTTTCATGTTTCCCTTCAGCAAAAAATATTGAACAAGCATATTTCTACTCGCGCGTACAATTCAAGATTGCAATGTTTGCATGTGAAGTCAACAATAGACACACGCAATGAGATACATGCGATGCTTTTAAATTAGTAAATTTTCCTAGACTCTACAGCTAACTGCATTTTGACAGGCATATATTTTTTAAACATCTCTTTTTGAGAATTGACACAGGGGATACGGTATATGAAACAAATATTGACTGCTTACTTTCCGAGTGACGGTTAAAACTATAGCACCTCTGTGATCCTGAGACAGAACTATGCTCCTCGCTCGACTTGTCTCGGGGCACAGTACAGTTTCGAGATCACCTTGGGGAATAGTTTCACCGTGCCCATCACAGCAGTCAATATTTGTATACTATCATATGTTATAAATATGTTACAGGCAGGTTCAATTCACATTTCAGAATCTATATCCATTGAAAGAATACATTTAAATGTCTTATATTATATTATAAAGACAGTCATAATATTCAGGCTCGACATGAATTAACAAGAGTAAAAAATTTAAAAGCTTTGTCATGTACAATAAAGACATTTGTTACAGAAGCTCTTTTCACGTTTTGAAAGAATTTGGACGGAAGTTCACTTTATACAGAATTAAATATTCAGTTACATCTATACTAGATAGTAGAACAATTTGTAAATGGCATAACTATATCTGTATGATTTTCCCATAATATCTCTCTCATGACATAAATAATTTAGCTTCATTAAAATATTTCTCCTCTAAATTATTCAATCTCTCTAATATCTCTCTCACCTCTCTTTCTCACTCTCACACTCTCTCTCTGTCTCTCTCTCTCTCGATCTCTCTGTCTCCCTATCTCTCTCCCTCAAATAAGTCAAATACAATACATTACTAAACATTCAAACTACTTTCAGTTTTACATAAAAATTGAAAATGCCATTATCAGTTTGGCACCTATAGAGGGCAGAATTCCATTTGATTTTCAGGTAAAGAGGATTCTCTCAAATTTACCTTATGTTAGGAATGCTGTCATATTCATATGGAATGATATAAATGCATCTCAGAACATGTATCTCAATCTCTACACAGCATAACCATCAATATTGCAAGGGTTTCCTCATCACTCAAATCTCCGTTTTATTTTTATTTTTTAATCCAGAAAAGTTCTTTGTAGCAAGTACATGCACAACAATGTCCATAACAAAGAATTGTATAGGTTATCGTTGGAATGTATATGCACTGAAATTCTGAAATTGACAAGTACACTGCATTCTAACCACTCATTCTCACACCAATAACACCTAGAATAGATGTACCCTCTAGGATAGGGAGATGCAAGATGGGGGGGGGGTCCTACCCATCTTACCCCTCAAAGGTCTGCTTTCAGCACTGCTCCATGCTACTACTCCCAAACCCTGAAACACCATTCCTACCACAACTCACTCCAATACCAAGAACAGCTAGAACCATCAAAGATCAGTTTAGAAGGTGCAGGGATTAGGGTCACCTACCCACTCTACCCCTCCCCTACCTCACTTGATGCCTTCTTGCACCAATCCACCTCACTCTCACACCAATAACAGTGGTATCTAGAACCCTCTACGAGGAGGAAATACATTGGGTCATCTGCTTATCTTCCTCCTTCCTTTCCTGCTTCTTGCATTCCCCCATGCTACCTCTCCCCAACATCATCTGTCACCCCCTTACACTGCCTCAAGGTATTCGCACACCAAACAAATCTAGAACCCTCTAAGATAGGGAAATAAAGGGGGTTGGGGTCACCTAATTACCTTACCCCTCCCCGTCCTGCTACCCGCACTACCCCACGCTACCCCTCCCCCACCCCGTCTGTCGCCCCCTTGTGCTGCCATCCGTTGCTTGGTGTGGCCACTAGGGGCGGAGCTTGTCTTGATGGGCGGGAACTGGACTTTCTCTCCTGCAAGTGAACAAAATAAATAATAAATAATGGATGAAAATTGAAAAAAGGCTTCTCTATCAAAAGAATGTTTGTGAATTTTGCAACGGGTTCAGTTCCTTAAAACGTATCATGTCCCAAAAAAGTTATCACATCTGACACAACACTAAATTTTAACAATTCACCAAAGTTTCTTGAAGTTCTGTGAAGAAGTTCTTCTTTTCATCATGGCTGTCACTTACAATTCATAAAACTTTCATGTCAAAAACGTTTCTGGATCTATAGTACAAGAGAAAGAGATGGTACATGTCACCAGATCTATTTGGTGTGTTGGCATTACTCTTTGACGTATATCTAGAACATATCTGTAAGACTGCTATGATCACCTGTAGTCTAGTGTGCCAGGAATTCTCCCATCCCTGTACAACTCACATATAGACGCTGTCTATGATATTTAGCAGACATCACAACAAATGTGAAAAAAATCTAATTAAAAAAAAATGTTAGGCTTCCTTGGAGAAGTTTCTTTTGTTGTGAAGGTTTTTTTGTTGTTGTTCTGACTTGTTTTTGAATGCAATATCGATCACACGATCTTTCTTTACTAAGTGCAAGCTAGGAATTTCTTTACAAATCTGAAAAATATAAAACCTACCGTTTGGAGAAGAGAAGGAGTGACTCCTCTCCCTCGAAGTGAAATCTCCTATGCTGACACTGCCTACTGACTGAACCTCCATTGCATTAGGACTCATCTGAAATGCAATAGAGATCAGGAACAATGGTTGTACTCAAATGTTGTTTATAGGTTTGCATGGTGACCACACCTTTGTATGTGTGTAATTACCATTGTATTATTGTATTATTTCTTTCTCCCTTTTTTTTAGGGTGTTAATTTTTAGGATCATCTACCTATAAGTTTCTGTAACTTTTTGATGATCCAACCGCTTTATACTTTATAATTTGCTTTAGTGCATTTGCCATTTTATTAGCTTTACTATTTTATTGCATTCTTTGACTTTGTATGCATTTGTGAAAGTGGTGCATAAATTTGATTCAATTCAATTCAATTAGATTAGTGAGGAAAACTTAAACGGGTACACCATGTGTGTAGTCCTTATATGGAATAGGTATTCTTTCTTGGAGAGATGTGTGGGTTTTTAAAAGAACTGTTGTTTAATTCTTTCTGACAAAAACTTCAACCTTAACTCTTTCAATTCAATGAGAGAAATGATCATACTTCAGTCAAACTGCTAATCCAACTTAAATTGGACTTTTAACTGACCCACTGTTGGCCATTCTGGGAAATGTGATGTCTTTCCAATCAGTTGTAGGTCTGTTGTCGGTCTAGTAGGGGCCTCGTTGATGTTACTGAGGTACTTGATACTGACATAATAAGCTGCTATTTTTGCTCATGGATATTTTTTTTTGCAGATCACAGGGACACAAAAAAGTTGTTGTTTTCACAATGATTAGCAAAGGCTACTTACAATACATCTTCACACATGCATTGCCCGCACATTTTTGCATGTTGTTAAATTGGTGACCCTACAACACTTTGTGAAATTCGTGAAAGTAAAGGCCTTTACAAAATGAATTTCTTATCCAGTACTTGTCTTATGAGACCATATACCATTTTGAAACAAGTTTGTAAAGTTTGTGGATGTGTAAGGTTAACAAGGAATATATCCACTCAGAAATCCAAGGGAAGCAATGGTTTAACATCCTATCCATGGGCCTTACCACAAGATTGACCCTCGACCCTTGACCTATGACATCAGGGCTGATGGCGGGTAGGTTAGGTTCACTACTGGACTGCCTACTGCGTATCCCATGAGGGTTGATACGGGAGTCTGATGCCGGGAGGTCATTGTTGACTTGGTCGTGGACCCAGCTGCGTTGTGTGAAAGATCAAGAAAGAGGGAATCAAGAAAATGAGACAAAATGTTAAATTGTTAATTCTTCACTAATCTATTAATCTCCTTTCCTCTATTTTACTTCTATACCTCTGATACTGGGAGTTTATTGTTGACCTGGGCATGAACCTAGCTCGATTGTTTGAAAGATGAGGTGAAGAAAAAAATATCAAATGAGGAAAATTATGAAACAATTTTTGTTTCTTTCCCTTAGGATCTATCAACTTCTCCCTTTAACATCTTAATTCCCTCTTCTCTCCTTTCCCTCGAATCTCTACTTTTGTAACAAATTGCAATAGAAATTGAAAAAAAACACTGATTCACTTAATTGTTCATAATGAGAGACAGAATCTAATCCATTTTTTCTTTAAACATACATGCATGCACTTATCAAGCAATTTGATTATACAAGTATGTCCATGGTTGTGGAGATGGGTATACCATTCTAAGGATAAGGGGTCTGTTTTTCAAAACTTTCATCCATCTAAATCACAATAAAATGCATGTTCAAAAATTAACATGCACTTAAAGGGGGATACCCTATTTTTTGTTGGTCAAAAAATTGTTTTTATTTGTTCTTTTGAACGGAAACAGCCTGAGAATGATTTCCCTGCCACATGTATGCTGCACATGTCCAATACATTTAAAGAATAAATATGAATATGTGTGGGAAAATAGATACAGTCAAATCTGCTTTAGCGACCACCTGTAAAGAAAGACCACCTGTCTACAGAGACCACTTTTTTAGTTTCCCTTTAAAATGGTTTCTCATTGAAACATGTACTAAAGAAACCTGTCTACAGAGACCACATTTTTGGTTTCCTTGAAAATGGTTTCTCATTAAAACATGTACTACAGGAACCTGTAAGTAAAGACCACCTGCCAATAAAGACCACTTTGGAGGTCTTCCTTGGGTGGTCTTTATAGACAGGTTTCACTGTACATGAATGTTCCAAGAAAGTGGAACCTGGGGACTTGGTTGAGAGAACTTACTCAAAGGTTCTATGTTGAGGGTGGCTGTTCTCGTCTACCTGGCTTTTTGCTCTCCTCTCTACTTCTTCATCACGAGCTGTAAGGTACAAGCAAGAAAGTGATAGAGTGATAAAACGAGCAAATTAGCGAGGAAAAAAGTTAGATATCATCAGACAGAGAGAGAAATTAAGACACAGAGAAATGAAGAGACAAGGAAACAGGCAATCAGAGAAAATATTAAGACAAACAGATAGAGATATAGGCAAATTATGTGGGGGGGGGGGGGGGGGGGGAGAGAGGAGAAAATGATGATATGCATGCACTTTTCTACAGAGTTTACCAAATCTTGTTTTTGATGATGCAACATATCTGCTAGCATTCCTTTTGTGATATGAAATTTTTTCTGATGTAAGTTTTCATGAGGACAATATGATAAATTGTTAATCCTTAATTTAATATTTAATTCATGGGAGAAAATCAGAAAATGATACCAAATTTACGTCTCTATGCGTATGATGATAAAAATTCAAAAGTCATTACTATTGGAGTGAGAGAAAAAGTTCAATAAAGCAATACAAAACTATGTAAGTATCAAATAATTAACCAGCATTATATCACAGGCATTTGATAATAATGATATTCAGCTTTTATATAGCACTTAATACAATGTCTCCAAGCGCTTTACATATACTATTTCCCCGGTTATTGGATTCAGTGCTTGCCCGCACACACTGTGTGCACAATCTCCATTCCTTGGGGAGCATTCCAGCCAGGCGTTTTAGAATTACAAATATTGAGATTGTAATACCTTGAAAGTAGTCTTTCCTCTGGACCCCTTTCTTGCCTGCATTCTGAACAGGTCTGGCTGTGCTAGCATCCTGGTTCTTCCTGATCTGCTGGTATCTTTGAATTGGGTCTGAAAGAAAAGGTTAAACATTGTAATGTGGGTGCATTAGTATCAAAGAAATGGGATGTGTAGATGAGGTAGAGATAAAGAAAGAGGGAAGCAGAGATAGGGAGGCAGAGAAAAACAGAGCATAAAGGTGAACATGAACAAGAAAAGGGGAAAAAAATAAGCAACAAGGAGCTAGTGTGAGAGAGGTGAATGGAGCAAGAGAGAGAGGGGGAGAGGGGGGAGAGAGAGAGAGGGGGAGAAGAGGGAGAGAGAGAGGGGGAGAAGAGGGAGAGAGAGAGAGGGGGAGAAGGGGGAGAGAGGGAGAGGGGAGAGGGGAGAGAGAGAGGGGGGAGAAGGGGGAGAGGGAGAGAGAGAGAGAGAGAGAGCAAGGGGAGAGAAAGGAAAAGAGAGAATAGATTTGACAAAAGGGAAAGAGAGAAGGGGAAAGAAAGAGAAGAAAGAGAGAGGGGATAGAAACTTGATAAAAGGAAAGTAGAAAACAGAAGAATATAGAGGGATTCTTATTTCATTTATTGAATTAAAATTGATGGAGCATGGCCACGCTATCTAGCACTCGAGACAAATGAGTTTTAAGAAACAAAGTGCACTGAGACAGTGAGAATAGAAAAAAAATGGTCAAAGACAAAATCTTGTCTCACCTAGCTTCTTCTTCTTTCCTTTGGCTAGCTTCTTAGCTCTTTTCATCATCAGATCTGCAGTCACGCTATCCTTGAACCCCCTGATAGAAACAGAAAATGAAAATAAAATCAAATTCATTAGTGGATATGCTTGTATAAATGTAATGCTTCCTGGGAGAAATTTTCTGACTTGTTTTTTCAATACAGATCGATCAATCGATCTTTACTGGGTGTAAGGATATGCTTGGTATAACAGACAAAAGAAATAACAAGAATTTTGGAAAATTAAATAAAATTTTACACCATTTTAAAGAAAATTCTGCAGAGTATAAACCTACTCAGAAGAGCATTAGAGTACAGTATATCATCACTGATTATGCATTACGTCCCACCTGTTTGATTACATGTAGTTCGCTTCTGTTTATTCCATGTGTGGGAAATGGGTGTTTGACTAAGAATGACTCAATATTTCTTGCTGAAACAGAAACCTTCATCATGAAGACAATTCCCACAGATAATTGCTGTCCAATTCAACCACAAAACAAAGCATTACACATGACTCTGGAAAGGTCATTTATGACACTTGTCTTAAACAAATATTAGGGGCAGAAGAAGGGGTCAGAAGTTTAAAGCATTTGTGGTAAATGTTACTCCATTTAATTTTTTTTGGGAGGGGTAAAAAATTTCAGCCAATGAACTTACTACAGTCAAACATGCTTTAGCTAGAGACCACCTGCACAGGAAGACCACCATCTGGTCTAAAAAGACCAACTTTTTTTGTTTCCCTTTAAAATGTTCACATTTAAACATGAACTAAAGGAATGTGTACTGGTAGATAAAGACCATCTGCATATTGAAGACCAATTTTTTTGTCTCCCTCGGGTGGTCTTTATATACATGTACAAGTTTCACTGTATTTTTAATGTGTAATGGTTGTAACTATATCTACATACATGTAAATGAAGAGAGAAAAGTCTTACCATTCTTCTGTGAGTTGCTCCTGTCTTGCTGTCCGCTGGGTCCTGGGCGTGCCCATGCTGAGGACCTCAGTACCACTCATGCTAGAGGGCGTGGTCGGTGGGAGGGGCGGCTTCCTCATTACCAGCCCCCCTCCCATCCCCTCAGGGGGCGAGTCCGCACCCCTCCATGCTTGGCGGAGGGGTCTTGTCTGGGGTTTTTCAGGGGAGGAGGGTTTGGTGGTGGAAGGGGGGTAGGGTTTGTGAGGGGAAGGGGATGAAGGGAGGGTGGGGCGAGGGTTGGGCCTTGCATGGGTGGAGTTTGAGGTGGGAGGGAGGGGTGGGTACTTGGACAGGAGGGTTGGGGTATCAGAGGGTGTGGTCAATCCCTTATCCAGCATGTCCTGAAAAAACAAAACCCAAAATTAAATCATCATTACCAGGTTAGCCTTAATACTGAGGACTCACTATATAAATTGTATATATATTCAGTATATGTACCTATTTCCGACTATAGATAATAATATAGGTCAATTAATGATAAATTCTACTACATACTCACTACAATTTGCTTAAAATATGAACCAATTAAAATGCCATATCAAATCAAATCATACTAGGGGATAACTACAGGGTATTTTCTCAATGAATCTCATATACTTCAATGGTTTAAACTATTTTTTATTTGCTTAATTTGTTCATTAAAACTCAAACCGCACCTAGTAGAGACACATTGCAATGACATATGATAAAAGTGGCATATTATATTTCCTAAAGTTTCCCATATGGGACTAAAATTGTTAAAATTGTTAAAATTTTGCAGCTTGCTATATCTACTAAACCACATTTTGAGAGTATGACTGGAGTTAGCTGAACTCCATAAACATCTGAAATATCAACTGTGTACAATGAATTCTTTATAAACAGACCACTCAAGGGTGACAAGAAAAGTGGTCTTTGTATGCAGTAGGTCTTTATGTACAGGTTCCATTAGTACAGGTGTTTCTATGATAAACGATTGTCAAGGGAAACAGAAAATGTGGTCTTTGTAGACAGGTGGTCTTTCTATTCAGGTGGTCACTATTTAGCAAGTTTCACTGTATTATCATGATCATAAATATTTGGTCTCAATCATATCTCACCTCATCAAAATCAAAGGAATCAAGATCAATCTCCGCATACTCTGCTTCATCCTCATCAACATTTACTCCGGTGTCATTTCTTAACGACCTTTTGACCTCTCCAATCCTTCGTCTGACCCTATGACCTCGCCAATAGGCCTGTATCTTCAGAGCGGCCAGCCACTGCTTGGTACGGTCGTCGATGCTCCGTCGGACGGAGAAGCCGCGCCACTGGGCCTGGATCACGGTAGCGGCACGGTCTGATAGGCTTATGCTGGAGGGGAAAAAGGAGGCTAGTTAGTTCATCTTCGGATGGCGATGTATAGTCAGAGGCAGACACAGAATAGTCCGAAGAGTGGGAGGGGGGGAGGGGGGAATAAGACTGAAATTTTTTAGAATTTGCTTAGGTCCGGAATCCCAGGAAGTATACTGTGAAAACAGCTTCTTTACTCTTCAGAAAATGAAGGGCTGCTGAATTCCCTTTTTACCCCCTCTGTTACCAAGTGGAAAAATAGATAAAGGGTTTTATACATGCACATGATGTAATTAAAGGTAAAGACCAGTAATGGTCATGCGATTGCATTGTGAAAGAAACGTTGTGGAATTGATCAGAAAAGGTTGATCATCTAGCATCTAGCATCTGCAAGGTTCTGGAATCATCAAAATGATAAGAAATTTGGCCCATTCTTCGTAAAGTTACAAGCACTATACACAGAAAGATGTATATGGGACTACCCTATCTCTCTCACCAGACCATGAGAGAGATAAATTTACCAAATATATGAATTAGTAGGCGGTTTCCCGGCAAATTTTTTATCATCATGTATTAGTCAAAACATATTCTTTCACATGATTGGTAATGAGAGCTTCCATTTCATTTTTTGAAATTGGGGCGTTGCCAATACTGGTCTTTACCTTTAATATCGGTACCAATATGTTGGTTCCCTGTAAATTGACAAAACAGACATGTAAATTTCCCATCTTGATTCTTGGGGGGGGGGGGGGAGGGGGGCATAGCATCATGGTTACAGATAAGTCATCAGCCCACTGTTATCTTTCATTTTCACTGAAAATCTTGACAACATAACACAAACACACAGCGCACACCAATCATCAATTTGCAATTCTTACCCATCAGTTTTCAGCTCTTTCTGCAAGGCTTTAGAGACCGTCTTTGCATCCACCCTGCTGCCAGGATCACTTGACCTTTGACCTTTGTGGCTGATCTTCCCATAAGGCTCTTGCTTTGACCTTGTGCCCTGCATGCTGCTCTCCTTTACATTCTCAATAACTGAGTCTGCATCTGTAGGTGATGTCCTTTTACTTCCATTAAACTCTGTAACTTGACTTGTAGCTCGTCTCTGGTTCGCAACAGTTTCTGTAGTTGGTGTGGTTCCACTTCCGCCTTTGGCTGGCAATACACCGACACCAGAAGACGACACCAGACCCGGTGAAACACCCTTCTGATTCGCAGCTCTTGCCTCTAAGGGTGTAGTTCGGCTTCTGTTAGACTCCTTAGCTGAAGATACACCGACACCAGAAGATGACACTGGGCCTGGTGCAACACTCTTCTGGGCAGACGAGGGCGCTGCAGTGCCTGGATCGGTGTCGAGGCTGGTAGCTGGAGACGTCTCTCCGTATTCATGGGCATAGCGGTGATCCACTGCTTGCTGGAAGGTCTCTTCCAGATGTCTTGAGAGCATCTCAGCCCTCTCTACTCCAAATTTTAAATCACCTTGATTGGTCAGAGAGCTGTTGGATAAGAAACGCAATATTATCATTATTATTATTATTATTATTATAACTGGTGGATTTTGGGCATGGGGATACAAGCAGCCCAAGTCCCTTTCTTATATAATATCAAAGTGTGCATACTTTTACTGAAAATTGATGTCTAATATATAAGAAGTGTTCTAGTGTCACCTTTCAAATGTTAGACCCAAAATGCACCTGAAAAAGTGGAGACATTTTCCTCTCTGGTATGGATTTTGTTGAGCACCTCAAAATGTGATAACAAGTTTTCCATATTTATGCTTCTCAGAGATTTTCGAGAATTGCGCCCCCCAAAAACAAAATCCTGAAACCTGCCCCTGTGATTATATAATCACTTTAGATGAAATTGAATAAATGACATCTGTTGGTCATGGTCTTGGTCACACTATTACCTCAGCTCTGCTTCCTGTCTCTTCAGAAGAGCATCTTGCGCAGCTACCTGTGACCTGCACATGACCTCAAAGCTACTGGGAGTCACAATGAGGTCATGACCTTTGACTCCTGAGGTCAGCATATCAGAGTCGAGTTGCTGCAGACCTGGGAGGACCTTGGTGATGGCGTCTCGATAGTTTGGTTCCTCCATGAAGGCGTTGCCTTGTACGTCTAGACACTTGAGCCGGGTACATCCCTCTAAACCTACTACGATGCACTCAACATCTGGGAAATCAAAGGAGAAAATCAAAATGACTTGAATAATTTTAATCGAGGGAGGATTGTTTCCACAGAAAGCTTGATCTAATACATGTAGGTGTATTTGAAAGAATTGAAATTTTTGACATTTAAATGTATGAAATACTTGATACATACTGTACATGCATTTGTAAAACTGTCACATATGGTAAAATTTGTTTCAGGACCTGTTTTGATTTCGAAGAGAGCTATCTGCTCAAAAATCTTTGATAAGCAGTCAGAGAATATGTATGGCCTTAAAACTTATTGGGGGCCTAATTACTCAAGAAATTATGCCTTGACTATTCACAATACTAAGTGTATAGCAGACCATAATGCATTCAACAAATTACAATTGAATCAAAAGAGAATTGTAGAGTTTCAGTGCCTCTTGCATTAATGTGGAAAATATATTAGACCTATCACATACAGTCACTGCATATGTTGACAACTACAGTGTCCTAAATAGCATTTTAATTGAACTCACCTGATATGAAGTTGTTGCATATGCTGAGATGGCTAAGCAGAAGAAAGGACTTCAATGGGGCAAGCTCTGACAACCTAAGAAAGCCATTATGTGAAGAAAAAAATGACAAATCAATAAAATTAGGAAAAGTCTAGCTTCGCAGATAAGAATATCGACATTCACAAACTTTATTTCTTTCAGGGATGATATTTACATATTATTAAGCGCCTAATAAATATTGTGTATTATTATTATTATTATTATTATTATGACATACAGTGGGTGTAGGCTTAGAAATATAGACATCACTGGCCAGGGGTACAGGGAGCCTAGGCGAACCCCTGGCGGAGCTTCAGGGGGTGTTGCTCCTGCTTTTCATTGGACTTTAATGTTCAATTTCTATTGGATTTTAATAATAAAATAAATTTATGCACAGTTGATCTAGACTAAATGAACCAACCAACAAACTAAAAATGGCTGAGATGAATATAGACAAAAATGATTGTCTGGTACGGGGGAATTCTTTAATAAAACTGACATTTGTCAACCTTCCCCATACACAGATGGTAACCTATGATACACTCACAATGGGGTTGATTAGCTAGCTATTTTTGCCACAAACCAGTGAAAAGGTTTATCGCTGATTTTTCTTTAACTCGACCTAACACTTTGATTCACAAATCAGGCACAGAGTAAAGTCTGGGTATTTGGCCGGAACTGCCAGCCTTGAGTTTGTCACTGATTATAAGTGGGAATTAATGCCTGTCTCTACTAGTTTAGCCAGGAGGGATTAGACCACCCAGGGTGGTCAGTGACAGGTGGCTATCTCATCAACTCAGGTCTCAATTAACATAAGAAAAAGAGGATCATGGGGGACCAATGGCCACTGATTAGGCATTGTTTTCTATATAAAGGGAGCAAGTAGCTACAAGTAGTACAGAGGGGCTTTAAAGCATCATGTTTAACTTACCCATTTTGACTAAGATCTAGATACTGCAGTAGAGGGAGCCACATTGAAGTGAAGTCACCCAGCGTAGAAAGACTGTTGCCTGCTAGCGACAAGGAACGCAGAAGCACATTGTTGGAAAGGCTAGGAATCTGGAATATAGAATATAGAAATTATCATATATTATGTTATGTGGTTAGACTGATAATAGATGATAATTACAGCAAAACAACCTCTGGCAACAACAGCTTTGCAGTAACATGTACATATAATTTCCTACACCCATTCTTATTTCCTAACTTCATCCCTGGACCCCACCTATACCTCATGCAATCTTTAAACTAAAACTAACCTTCATGTAACTCCCAATCACAACCCTAACCCTATAACCCTTTCTATGTGATGAAGATGGTGACCTATAGAAAAGAAATACATGAAGTCACGACTCACCTGCAATAGAGAGTTGGAGCTTAGATCAAGCCCCTATCAGAGAAGACACTTTTCAAACCCTCATTTCAAAATCCTACAAACACCTTTTTAATTGTCTGAGGCTCAATATATTGATCAAGACAGTTATCATAAGAAATACATGAAGTCGCGACCCACCTGAGATAGAGAGTTGGAGCTGAGGTCAAGCCTCTGCAGCAGCGGACATTGGTCGAGCCCTCGGACACTGCTGAGATGGTTGGAGGTCAAGTTAAGGTCTTGGAGGTGGACTAAAGAGGTCAGACCAGAGACGTTGACCAGTTGGTTGTGACCCAGGTCAAGATGGGTCAAGGAGAGGAGTGATTCAACACCACCTGAGAGAAATGAAAATATTTTCAATTTTATTTGGGTTGGAAAGGTATCTAGATGTACATGTAATTGACTGATATTCTGAAAAGAATGACATCTGAAATGCAACAAAACTGATACTGAACTACAAAAAATAAAGAGACTAGAAAATAATCAATCAAACATTTTAAAAAGGAAATTGACTTTTTTTAAAACTTTCTTGACTTCTACATTCCTTGTAGCATGGAATAAAAAGCTGTGACTTCCGGGTACATGCATATTAAAAAAAAAATCCCCTTTTTTTAAGAGATCACTTATTCCAAGTTTATTTTTTGATGGTTTTCTTGCCATCAATGACTGATTTTATTTTGATTTGTGCCTAAGATCATTTGAGAGTCCCCAGTGCAGGGAAGCAATACAAAAAGAAAATTTTGCAGAGGACTTACTTATTCTGGTGATCTTGTTTTGACTGAGATTGAGTTTCCTGAGCTGGCTGCATCCCTCTAACCCTTGAAGCGAGGCGAGTACATTCCATGAAGCATCAACTCCAGAAAGAACTCTCCGGTCTCTGCAGAGCATACTCTCTATCTTATTGTGCTGGAGAAGAAGATAATGATGAAATTGTGATAATAATAATTAAAACATTGATAACACATTTAGGATCCTCACTTAATGTTATTCATACCACAAATTTTGTTTGCAGACATAGCATTCTGGTTGTGTTTTAGAAACCATTTACTTTGATAAAATTCCCTCATGGGTGACAAATCGTTTGAAGTGTTTAGCTGGTAGCAAAAATATGTAGAACTCTCAGTCATACAGGTGAAATATAATTTCAATAATCTATAACATCTACATGATATCTGTTATTGTAAATTCCCTGTTCCCTGTGTAAATTCCCTGTTACAAACCTTATACATATTCATGTATGTTAATCATGGGCATGCGCAGAGGACTGAATTGTAAGAGCGTTGATTTTCTATTTAAAAACCTTTTACCGTCTGTATAGTTATTTTATTTTTGTTTTGAGTTCATACTGTTGTAACTGTTGTGTTGTGATTTTATGATATGATTTTATAATATAATGTCACCTTGTGACATCCCAAACAGTATCAATGTCCCATTAAAACACAATATTATATGTCTTTCGATCATGCAAACCAAATATTGTGTAAATTCCCAAGCAGTGTCAAATATCCCATTAAATCTCAAGATTATACGTCTTTTAATCAAGCAACAAATGTTTGTACTTACTGAGACATCAATCCACAAGATATCAGGGCTCTCATCCAGGCATTCCAGGGCTGTGACACCGCAGTTGTTCAGGGTCACAGTTCGTAACCTTTGACATTCCATGAGTGAGGTCATTGAGCTGCCTGGGAGGTCTTTCAGTTGGACAGTACTCACCTAGGAGCATTTAATCGAGGAAAAGAATTTAATGGAAAAGATTAAAATGTTGGCAGAAATACTCAAATTTGTTGTCTGGTTATAAGATAACAGACCTCAGCAATAACATACAGGCACAATTACCTTTTGAGATTTGCCTATAAATGAGCATGAATTACAACTTAATAGACATGTCAAATTAATTAATGCAATTTGAAAGTGGAAATCTGAAAGTCTTATTTTTAACCTATCACTTTCAATTGCGAGCATAATTACATAACAAGTGAGTTTCTTTCCATAGACAGCATGTACCTATACTGTATCATATCACAAAAAATTGTGTGTGTGTGAATAACAAACTTTGACAATTTGCCTTGCAATGTTAGTGACTACATGCAGTCACTGACAGTAAAATAAGAAATTAATTTCAGATCACAATTTAACTTGTGCATGGGCATCGATCAACAAAGGGACTTTTTCCTTGTGTATAAATAGGCCTCATGACAGATTATCATTAGATTAAACCTGATATTGAAGTGAGATAAAAAGAATTAATACCCCATGTGTGAATGAACACATACAAAATAATTTGTTGTGTGAATGGGCCTATAATGACAGAGTATCATTGGATTCAATCTTATCAACAATCCTCACCTAACAATGGACACTGGAAGTGAGATGAAGAATAAACATCCCATGTGTGAATGAACACACATACACAATTTATATTTGGATCTAACTAATTTCTTGTGTGTGAATGGGCCCAATGGGAGAGTATCATTGGATGGAGCCCTATCAACAATCCTCACCTGGTCTAAGGGCATGTCCGACGGTGAGACAGCCTTGATTTGGTCCTCTGAGAGGGCCTGGATCTTCTTGGCCGAAGCTGGTCTACGGAGCTGTCTCCTAGGCTTGGTGGATGTGCTAGCAAGCTTGGCCCTGCTAGCTAGCTTACTGTAAGATAAGAATGAAAATCAAAATACATTGAACGATAAATGATGCATGCGAGGTATTTTGTTGGATCAATCTGTCAGCATGAGACCTGTCTATAAAGACCACCCAAGGGAGACAAGAAAAGTGGTCTTTACAGACAGGTGATCTTTATGTATAGATTTCTTTAGTACATGTTTCAAAGAGAAAACCTCTTCAAGGGAAACAAAAAATTTGGTCTTTGTAGATACATGTAGGTTGGCCTGTAGTATGATAGGTGTAAACAGAGAGAGCATAGATTTGAAAATGAATGTAAGTCTTCTAGATCCTTGGGATTTGATTTTGAAAGACTTGATTTTGAAAGGAGATAATTCAAGATTTGGTAATCACTTTCTTCTCAGTTTTTTTTCTCAAAGTGATTAGTAAGCTACACATAAAGCTCCTGTGTATCTTGTATGTAATTTTGATAGATAGTACTGGAAACTATTGCACGCTTTAAGGGTAAAAAACTTTGGAGTCTCAAATGAGTGACACGTGACTGCAGTCAACTTTATCATTTGATTATGATCTATGTGTAGGAGTGAGTTGTAAAGTGATGTTTAAACACTCATGAAACACTTACAAGTAGGTAGATTTTAGTGGTCAATTTATTTTAAGGGCAATACACACCTGAATCAAGAAGTTATACTTACGTCAGGGATATGCAGTCTTGGATCCACTGTAGACGACGCTGCTCTAGTTCTGCCACAAGAGGGCGATGTTCCATCAAGTGGTGCATTTCTCCTGAAGAACTCTCTTCCTTTTGTGTCTCTATCGAAGGGCTTTTAGGTTCTTTTTCAGTCTTCACCTGTTCTTTCTGAGTAACATTTCCAGAATTTGAATTATTGTTAGAATATCCTTGCCTTTCATCCTTCAAATTACTATTTGCTCCTTTACTGATATCTACTTCAGCATCTTCAGGTTCAGTTACATTTTGGTGAGTACTGGTAGCAGGTAGGGTTGCGGAAGCGGAATCCTCAGTGACCTTTGATCTCCTTGAAATTGTATTGCTCTGATCTTCCACAGCTCTGACAGTACTTCCTATCTCTTTCCCAGACACTCTCAACTCCAAGCCGCCTAGAGTGTCAAGACCCCTGGTTTCTGATCCTCCAGTATTCCCAACGTTTGATCTTCCGCCTCTAAAACGATCTTTAGAGGCTAAATTTGTCTCATCTGTCCGTAGGTGCATCCCTCCTTTACCCTTCTCAGGCAATTCTTCATCCAAATTTCCACTATATGCTTCATTTTGACTCAGTGAAGTCTTTCCTAATCCTCCTTCATGGACAGTACTATCAAGAACTTCAATTGACCTTTGTTGATCTTTGACCTCATCACCCATCAAAGGGTGAGTTCCTTTAGAATATGAACTTGGCTCTTCTATGAAACTAACACTTTTCTCAGTGATAAAGACAGACTCTCCTGTGCTAACTGTCTGCTCTTCTTTGGCAGATTTCTCGCCGTTAGTCCTATCACTACTCAAGCTGTCCTGCTGTCTTGCAGAGGCACTACTAGTTCCCTCTGGATCCTTTGCATCTCCTGCTTCTGGTCCTCCTTCGATTGCCTTTTGTTCGTCCTTCTGTCTATCCGGCAAGATTCGTTTCAGGATCTCTTCACTTTGCTTCTTCAGCTCCTCCTCTTTCTTTGCCTCCTCTTCCTCTCTCTGCAGCCGTTCTTTCTCCAACCTCTCCTTCTCTTTCTTCTCCTTCTTCAGTTTGATCCTCTCCAGTCGTTCAATCTCCAGTCTCTCTTCTTCTTTCCTCTTCTCCTCTTCTTCACGCTTTTTCCTGCAATGAATAATCAAAGCAATGAGCACATTAGTTCTGTTTGATCAGTCATTTTAATCTGATTTTTCATTGCTGCATTTCTAGTATAAATAGTAAGACATGAAAATTAAGTTGAAGTTTGAAGTTAATTTGTTCCACATTTACATCAAAAACAATTTCTTTCCTTTTTTTTTCTTTTTTTCTACAAGGGTATAAGCGTAGATTACAAAATAATTTAAAGGTTTCAAATCAAGTATAATGTATGGAAAATAGGTACCAAGTTTCAAAATATATAGATATCATGGGCACAGTAATACAATGAAAAATGTGGGAAGCCTAAATGAAAAGCATAGCTTGTATGTGAATAGGTTTCCCGTACTGAGTAACATAGAGTAAAAGTGATTCAATGATTACTTTACTTAATGACCATCTATCAAAATATACTGCTCACACTTATCATCTTTTTCATGGTTCTTAGAAATAAAAACGTTACCCATCAAACAATGCTTCATCCATATTAAAACACCTTTTTTTGCTTCATACTTTTGTATGTTGTTTTTTTAAGCACAGAAAATACAACAAAAAAAACATTTTTTAAGTTGTACTCCAAATTGACGACATATCATGACAAAAGTGAAAAATACCAACCTTTCTCCTTCTTCTTTTTTCATCTTCTCTATCTTCTCTTTCCTCTTCTGCTCTTCTTTTCTTTTCCTGCCAACCACAATCTCCATCTGTCTCTCGTTCTCTCTCTTCTCCTTAAGTCCTTCTTGGATCATCCTCATTTTTTTCCTGTACGGTTTTCTCACCCTACAAAAAAAAACCCAGAAAAAGTGATGCATATCAGTGGAAAAAAAAATGAATTTGTTTGTATTTTGTCTTTTGATCAACAATACAAAAAATAAAAAATAAACAAACTTAAAGATGATGATTAAATAGATTATTTTTCAAGGATAAATAGAATTATATTCTTCAAATTATCAGTCTGTATTAATGTGGAAATGTTACTATTTTCCCTTTCAAATTGTCACCTTTTTGAGCAGCATTCATTCATTTCGGTTCGTGAGAAAGGGGTTCATCAAATAAAATATTTTTCAGGAAAGTAAGCAGTTAAATCTTCTAATTGGCAACCCACAGAAATAAGGAAAAATCACAATTTTTTTTTCCTTTCAAATGGGCAATTTTGAGTATACGTAGTGAACACCCATAACGGTTTGTTCTAGGCTCAAGCTTTATCTTTTTATAGATTAAAATATGTGTATCTATAACAAGATAACAATTTGGCTATAGTAACACTAACAGAAAAGTAACTTTGAAAAAATAGCAGAATCATTGCCACTGCATGCTCTTTCTGTTTTAAGTTTAGTTTGGTACTTCATGATATAAGATTGTTTGTTATGTGATAGAATTTGATCTTAAATAGATTAGTTGATTATTTGATTCTATTACCGTGTTTTTATATACTTAATTAAATATCATGTAAGTTTTAATTGGGTTACTTGGTCGCTAAATATTTTTATCATGACTACATGAGTATTTTCAGGGAATAATTTTCCCGGTATCGCATCGCAATTTGCGACGCATTTTCACCCATTTGCTACACATCTTTTTTTATGAATCGCAATTGCTGCGATGCAAATGCAAACATATATGTTTAAGGGCAGGCTCATCACATCTCAGTACAAGTGCGAGTTTCGCGATCGCCGGCCCTGTAATCTGTATTACTAGGCTAGCTAGCTGTAAACACAGCACAACTACTGTGCGTGAAGTATACTGCAGTCACTCTCTAACCGTGAAGCTTATACACATACACCCATTGTCGCACAAGCACATGGCGTGCTACGATCACCTTCTAACCGCGATTGTTGTTTTGAGGCATGGTTTTGCGCGATCATTGCACAATGTAATGACAATGCACGTGGGATCTGATTACATGCATCGCATGTGCGCGATGATCGTACCTGGGAGTTGTTTGTTTAGTGTCACTGCAGCAAGCGGCCATATCCATTTGAGGACTAGAAATGTGAGTACACCCACCATGTTTACATGTACATTCATCTTATTGTAGTGGGCTGAAAATGTGCGCTTTGCTTACATGAGAAAAAAATTGCGATACAAATTTATCCAACTGCTATGCAAAAATTATTTTGTATAGCAGTTTTTCTATGCAATTTTTTTGCTGAAAATTATTCCCTGATTTTAACAACTCTTATTATATATGTATGATTAATTTCTTTTGATATTTTAGTGTAAGCTTTTAATATTCAGGACCAGGATGTAAACCAGTCCTTTCTGATCTTGTCAACCTGATGAAATATCTTCAAATAAATAAATATATAAATAAATAATGTTAGTTTATCAAGTCTGTACGAAATCCATTTTCCTTAGTCGCACCTGTAGGATCTGAAGGCTGCCTGGATTGTTGTCGCAGCAGTGTGTTTCTTGGTGGTCTGTCTCTGTATCTCCTGGTGATGTTCCTGCTCAAAGGCCCCTCTCTCCAATGCTGTCTGTCTGGATAGCTCGTCTATCTGGTGCTGTGGGCATAGAGATAGAAAGATGGTTTAGCATATGGATGATTCATGTGAATAACTTCTGTATGTGATCTATCAGCTCGAAGGTTGAGGCTGTATAAGCATCTACATATCACAGGAAGCCTGATGACTTTGTACATTAAGTGCACACAGCCTCAATGAGATCGATTAGCCCATGTAATAAACGAATGAGGACTCGTATCATTTGCTTTATACAACAAAACTCCTAAAAACCTGAACATTTGATCAGAAGAAGGAGCAATTTTATGATTGACCAAGGTCATTATTGATTACAAATAAATCCCTTTAAAAACTTTATACTAAATACTTTAGTTCACTTGCCCTTGCATCATGTACAGTGTATTTGAAATTGATAGGTACTACTGAAAAACTAGTGCATGATAATGATACAAACATGTTCAATAAATGGATCATGCATGACTGCGTTAGACCAATAATTTGTTTAGGATCCAAGAGTCACTTGTATTAAAAAGATAAGGACAGAAATAGAGTAGATTATATGACTTAAACTAGGATTTGTTAAAAAATGAGGATCTCTGTGGTCCTGTAATATGAACAGAATGTCAGAGAAATATTTGGTCTCACCTGATACTGTTGTAACTCCTCCTCTGTTTGTCTTGTATCATTAGCAATCTCTTCTTCCATTCTAGCATTTGTGACCTGTGAAAGACAACAAAATCATAAATGAGACAATATTTCAAACAATTACAAATCTACTTGCTACATAATGGCAGCCATGCCTAACCCTAATGAGGCTGGGGTATTTGAGATCTTCCTAGCCTGGATAGATATCGTGAATGCACTTCAACATTGCGAATTTAGGTTGAAGTATTGCCATCTAAACCTCTGAAGGCAATATTCAAACAATATTGAATGAATAATTTTGCACCAAAAAACCCATGAACTGCAATTTTACCACTATAGGTCTTTAGCTTTAAAAACAATCAACAAATTGGTTAAATATGTTCTTGCAGGCCATCCTTGGAGAACATACCATTCTCTTCTGCGCAGTCTGTCTCTGCTCCTCGTCATTCTCCTTCTGCTTCACCTGACGAAGCTGTTCTGCGTTCTGGTCCAAGATCGCCATGGTGAGGTTCGCTTCCTCTCGTTCTCTCGTCTCGATCTCCTCTCGTTCTTGGAGCACGCCCTCTAGAGTCTGAACTTTCTCAATCAGCTCCTGCTCAAACTTGTGGATGTCTGTGTAGACCATCACAGCTCCACTCTCTATAACATGGACATAAATAATCCATGATAACTCAAAATTGAAATTTATTTCCTAAATTGTAAAAGATTTAGCTATCCCCATTGAGCACGCCCTCTAGAGTCTGAACTTTCTCAATCAGCTCCTGCTCAAACTTGTTGATGTCTGTGTAGACCATCACAGCTTCACTCTCTGTGATATGGACATCAATAATCAATGACAATTTATAAATTTTAATTTATTTTCTAAATTTTAAAAGGACTATATGCTTTGCACAGTTGGTAACACTGATAATTAACTACCGGTAAACATAGATACATTCCTACAGCCCTGTATATGTATGAATGAACTCTACATGATCCAAGTACCCAAGAAAATATCCACGTTGCACTGGAAATATTGATTTTGCATTAGAATACCGGTTGCCAACTTAAGATTTAATCTTTATTTCTCTGAAATAATTGACATGAAAGACTACATTCCACGCAGGAATTTTGCCCTTTATTCTTGTATGCACAATAGACCATTTTTGTAATGTAATCAAATTTAATGCACAAATCTTTGTTAAGTGCCTCGTTACAAATTACTATTTCTTATTATATGTGTTGTTATGTAGGACAAGCCATAATTGTTGTCCTTCCTAGCAACAATAAATGCATGCAATTTGTATTCTGACTATTGAAATACAACTATTTGTAACAGGTGAATAAAATAATTTGTAACTAGGCACTTAAAGATTTGTGCATGAAATTTGATTACATTACGAAAATGGTCTAGAAATGGTCTGGAGAAGAAACATACCTTCATCAAGAACAGGAACCAGATCCAGTCCATTGACCTGACCTTCTGACCCCTGACCCTGATAATCTTCCAAGTCCTTCTTGTCAGCCTCTTCAAGCTCATGTAGGACCTAGGGGTGGGTGAGGAGGAAAAAAATACAAGGAGTCTTCAGAGTCAGAATTCTTGCTAACTCTATTTGGTGTCAGTATTGTTTAACGAGGGAAGCCTCATAAGCTTCAATGCTGTTCTTCCTGAGGGCCCTGCAATTATTATTACCCCAGCGATTGCCAGGTATCCATTTACATCTGGGTGGAGAGTGACAAACATGGATTAATGTCTTGCTAAAGGACGTTAGTGCCAGACCGAGATTCAAACCCTTAACCCTTGGATTAAAAGTCAAGTAAATGAACCATTATACCACGACACCTTCACTGCCATGAACATAAGAAAACATCAAATTTACACAGGGTATGAATTATTCAATTGTTAACTGTACTTGTACCTTACATGACTAAATCATTTTCCCACTAAATCGAAGGGGGGGGGGGGCATTTCACAAAACTTGTCATCAGTGACAAATGACAGTTTTTTTTATAAGCTACTGAAATCCTTGCTTGTGATTGGTTATCAGCAGATTTGTCACTGATTTAGTCATTTGTCATTGAAAAAAGGCTTTGTGAAACGGGTCCCTGATCTTACCCTGTCTCTGAGCTCCTCTGGATCTTCTCCTAGCTGGAAAGCTAGCTCGTTCAACTCCTTTGACTGGTAGGCAAAGTTTTCTACATCGTCTTCATCAGTGACTGGAAATGAAAATGGGAGCAGAGATGGAATTGGTACCAAAAAAAAATTATTGTGTTTTCAAATCATAGTGAAAAATAGGAAACTCCTCAAGAAGAGAAAGTATTCAAGTGATAATGTGTCAATTTCAATTCATCTTCAATGAAGATCAACTGTCAACTTTTCAAAGCAAACATTAAAAGTTTCTCAAGTCAAAAATAAGAATACATTGTAGTTTGTAGGCTTTCACACAGTAAAAAGAGGAGAAACTAAGAATCTAAGGATGCAAGAATTAGATTGAAAGCTCCAAAATAGGAACAAAATTATCTACATTTGCAGATATTCAGATTCAAGCAAAAATTTGAACCGAATCTCTGAAGACTCTTCCACACTTCTTTAAGAACGTTCTTCTCTCCAAACAACCAAGATTCAATTTTAGTATGATAAATCAACAGCATACCTTGGTGTGATGAATCAAGGAGGTCGTTGCACTCTTCTAGGGCTAGCTGAGCATCCTGAGCTCTGCTTTTGACCTTCTCAAGGAACTGGGTCACTGATTCCGGTATGGTACCATTGGGAGACGGTTCCTATGGAAACAAGAGTCACATGGTTACATTTCAAATTGTACACTGATAGCAGGACCTAAGTAGCTTCAATTTTTTAACATGATATGGTTTCTAGACTTGTTAAACTTGCTAACTGATAAAAGACAGATTTGATTGCAGCAATTTTTTAAATAAGTTTTATGTTTTTGACGGAGCTATTTGTGTTTTTTTCAAGAGCTCTAATCACTCTTGTTTCTGTTGGAGTTTTTAAAGTGTTTTTTGTTTTGTTTTTATTTTTTACAAATAATTTCAATCAACATACCTTAGTTTAATACTGGATTTTTCTGAATACACATCACTTTAAAGAAAATCCTCTACTGTTGTACATCAAAAATTCATTCAGAGAAGTACACTCATATATTCAGCCAACACAAGCAGGAAACTTGTGATGTGCCAAAAGGTAAGATTTTTTATGATGATTAAACTCTGTGTGATATTAGAAACTTTCAGTGGTTGGAGGTAATCGTAACATGGAGTTAAAGCTTCTACCAGCCTTAAGATTTGATGGACAAGCTTAATTTATTCACTCCTGTGGACTGTCATAAGTCACGTCTTAGCTTGAGCATTTCCATAGAATAAGAGAAAAAATTGCCAACTCCAACCCCACCCCCATTCCTCTAACATCCTTTTACCAAGTACTACCATTACCTCTTCATCTCCAGTTCCGTCAGCGACGTCGTCTTCATCCTGTATTTCACCAGAGAGGGCGCTATCATCCTGGGGTGAAAGGGCATCTAACTCTCTTTGAATCTGAGCCTCGATCCAATCATCCTCCTCCGTTGCACCATCCATGTTGGAACCACGCCCATCTCTCATGGTTGACATTGCTCCTAATTGGACAGTTGACCTCAATTTCTTCCTGGATGTCTTCATAACAATAAAATAATTTTGGTTTTTGAAAAAGGTGAACTGTTGAACACGAACATTTGGAAATCTGAAGACAGTTCTAACTTCTACTTCTAGTTATAGAATTGAATGTTAAAATCTTTAAATTTGCCTGCACGATTTTAAGGATATCTAGATTTTGACTTGATCCAGGATCCAGATTCTAGATCAATCACAAATTTTCAAATCAAGCAATCAAAACGACAACACTTTTTAATGAAAAAAAGAAAGAGGCATGCAATTCCGATTAATCATAGGGGCGCTGGTCTGAGAATAAGGATCGTCCGCAAAAACGAGGATCATCTTAGTAAGCGCGGACAGATGCGTCCGCATTTTCATGACGATTCAGATTTCCGATCCGTGTCTGATGACAGATGATTTTCTTGATGCATTTTACATTGACTTTGTACAGAGACTTTCACGTTGAGCGATAAATCCTCGTGAAGACGACGAACAACCCATAAAAGTAGACAGTAAACTGGGGTTATTGTATTACGGGGAATCCGTTTTTTGCATATCGCCAGGCCAGCGCGGTTCTAGGATGCAATTTGTCTTCGTTTACAAGAATATCCTCGTTTATGCGGATGATCCTCATTCTCAGACATGTCAGACCAGCACAAATTAATTATTGCACCACCCTTCCCCTCCTACACCCCCCCCCCCCCCCCAAGTTCACTTGCCTGTTCATTTATTCAAATCTTCTCCAAATGTATCCGAGTTAGTTCAAGGTAATTTCTGTAATTTCTGCGCCATTCTCCATTCATAGCAACTAAAAATATTTCACTACAATTCCGACTAATTATTCCAACATAAATATTAACATATGGGACTACTGTACACTGAAAATTACACAAGTGAATGCGACACAAATTCGGTGACAGGCGCGAATCTGCATACATTTGAAATTTTAAGCAAACAGGTATGAGAACAATTCGAAGATCACACTGGGAAATAAATGATTATTACTCACGACCAGATATTCATCACCTAAATGTCCAACATATTGATGAAAACCCGAAAATTATGTCCGTTTCCAATGTAAACAATTTGCCGTTGTAACAATTTTTCTGGAACGCGACATCTGAAGCTAGTAGTGTAGTTTAACTAAATAATTGGATGAAGAAGCGGTACCCTCGAAAAGACAAACACTCTACGAAGAAGAGCAGGAAGAAGAATGTGAAAATATTTTATAGATGAATAAACCATCTCAGATTTTAGATTTGCCGACAAGAATTAAGTAGCTTCAAGTTATCTCTAGGACCGAACTAGGCCAACATGAAAGTTTTCCCCCTTTTAATATTCAGTAAGGAATGAGACGATGATCGCCTTGAAGCTTAATTCTAACTCATATAATAGCCACCTTTTAAAATTAGTGATAGATCTGATATTAGTTCAGTATAGGTTACTGCAGGCGCGGATCCAGGATTTCTTAGGGGAAGGGGCCCAACTTTTTTTTTTTGCTTCCGAAAAGTCGCTCAGTGGGGGAGGGGGGGGTGGTAGTGAGCACATTTTTATTTTTTTGGCCCTCAAAAATTTGCACCCCCCCCCCCCCTTGGGCGCCGGGGGGGGGCATCCCCCCAATAAGGTAAAAATCACGAGTTTTTACACGTTTTTTTTCCCAGGGGGGGCGGGCCCCCCGGCCTCCCTGGATCTGTTACTGGATTAGCCTTGTTTGTGCCCCCCCCCCCCCTTTATTGTACATTTATCCACCTTCCCCTATATATCTTAAATAATCATTATTAAAAAGGACATGCACATAATGCTGTATAAGATTTTCCAGATTATGCAGAATAATCTCTTGCCCAAACCTAAAACTAATTATTGCATGTAAACGAATATTCTTTTATCGCGGATCAAATATAATGAATTACCGATTAAATTATGTAGACCAGACACACTCAATCTATGTTGGCATGGCCTAAATGAATGTATACTAGATTTTCATGTAAAAACTTTTGATAGTGAACAGGGATCGAGGGGGAAGGGATGGTAACAGTCGTATTCATAATGTGATATAGAGGGTTTGGGAGGGGGTTTTGGACAGTGCGTATGTAATGTAATATTTTTGTAATATTTTGTGTTTTATTTCAGTGTTTAATAACCTCTAGGAAGAACAGAGCCGTTTAATAATGGCTCTGAATAGAACATTCCAGCCGTATTTAATTATGGATTTGTATTATATTTGTAAATTGTATTCTTGTATGTATTTGAATTTTTATACGGAAAATAAAATCAACCAACCAACCATTATCCTTCTTCTTTTTTAAAGGTACTATGTCCCATTTGCAGGCCAAAAAAATGAAAAGGTTAAATTCCAACGGCATTTGAAAGATAATACTAGTTTAGAACTTCCCTAAAAAAGGTGGGGCTTGAAAATGTCTCCAAGTGGGAAAATAACGACTATTAGTTGTCAAATCGACTTAGAAGCTATAGAGCCAATAAGTAATAGTCTTGATTTTCATACCATTGTACGGAATGGTCATACGTTTTTATGCTGCGCAAAGATTCAATCAGTTTAATTTTGGTCATCACAAGAAGTGGGTTATTGATGTAGACAAATGCTCATGTACCCTTTACAGCTCATTTATGTACCGGTATGTTATTACCAAAGAAGAAAAAAAAAGCCAGTCAGTCACTCAATAGTGTCTGAATGACAGTGAAGTCTAGCAAGTAAACGGGTTTCCTTGCATAATTTGAATATTAGGACACTGCTCATGTTTAAATTTCACAGATAGGACAAACATGACATATTCATAATTACTGCCAAGTTCTACATAATTTGAGGTTGGCTGCAAAAGGGACATAGTACCTTTAATCTACCATATTCTATAAATCAGGCGTTGTGGTGTGCGCCTGCAATCTAACTAAAAGTGGAAGCTATACAAACTGATTCAGCCGAGGACCCTGGTTTGAAAATTGAGTCACGTCTCACTATAAATATGACTGACAAAGAAAGCGGACAAAATATACAGTTCCTCAGGTAGACAAAGGAACATCCGGCCTTCACTGCTATTATGTAAAAATGTGTAGAACAGGTGTCACATGCATATCCACCTTTCTACATAATAGCAGTGAAGGGATGTTCCTTTGTCTACCTGAGGAACTGTATATTTTGTCCGCTTTCTTTGTCTGTCATATTCATAGTGTCTTTCGGATGGTGATGTTTAAAGGTCGGTCCCCAGACGTAAATAATCATATCTGATTGATACACGTCTGTAAAAACCCAATACACACACAACTTATGCACGTGATGCAATACGAGTTCAAGACATCGGGTTTTTAGCACGGGAGTAAAATCTTCAATTACCTAAAAAGAAATAACAAAAAAACAAAAAAATCTGGACAAATATGTGCTTGTGCTATCACTGTCATTTTTATATGGTCAAAAAATAAGATTTTAGGCCCTGTATTAGGCGAAGTTTCAAGGACGAAATTTAATGCTAGGATACAAAAAAAAAGTATGGGCGCCCTCCTAGGGGGCAAATGTAACAACGTTATGACTAGTATAATTCTCCCCCACGTAACTGGAAAATATATAATGTAGATGAGTCAAGCATATGTCATAGACATAATTTTTTTTTTTTTAATTGGGGTTCTTTAAAATATTGTTTAATTGATGAAAATCTATCCAGCGCATAATCTTTTGGGGAAAAAAGAAGAAAACAAATCTATTTTTCTGAGGGATATATGATTTGTAGGTACAATTGTATTTGGTTAGGATTTCCCCATAGGTGTGTTACAATTGCCTCGTGTTGTGGGGCAATTGTAAAACTTGACTACCGGTATTGATATGATAATGGCTTGATAATAACTTGTTTCACTTAACTCAAACCTAGTCATATTTCAAGCAAAGAAATGCATCTTTCATTTCATATACCTTTTAGTAAGTAGCCTATATAACTATAATAAAGTTGAAATGCCAGAATTTTATTTCAGAATTGGAAAAAGGTGTTACAATAATATTGTCCCCGGTCTCCCCTAAGGATCTAAGCTACTGGCTACACGACAGGGGCGGATCCAGCCGGTGGTGAGGGAGGGGGGGCCCAATTCATGAAAAAATATTCAGCGGCGCATAAGTGTGTGGGGGTGGGGGGTAGTGAGCACTATTTTTGTTTTACTCAACAGCCCCCCCCCCCCCCCCCTCCTTGAGCAAAAAATAAAAAGGTAAAATTCTGGTAATCTTTTTTAAGACTTTTTTTCCCAGGGGTTGGGGCCCGTCTTTTTTTCCTTTTTTTTTTTAGATGTAAAATTTACGGTGCAAGCCGACAATGACTAGAAAAAGTGATTGGCCAACCGTCTTTATGTTACATTTAGCTAGCGGTACAGTGCCCCCCCCCCCCCCTCCCCACAATTTTTCAAGTACCCCAAAAGTGCTTCGTTTTACATAGAAAAAGTGCCCTTTCAACCTTGTAAGAAGTGCCCCTTTGTAGATAGGAAAAATCCCCCTTTTACTTTGACGAGTGCTCCTATTAATTTGTAAAAAGTGCCCCTTCCCCTTTTATGTCAAGATCATTATTATTTTGGCTTTACATTTTTTGGCTTTCCTCTTTTTCGTAAATTACATTTAACAACATTGCATTCAGCTACATGTATGAAGAACTACGGTCAAGACTTAATAGCACACTTCCTGTCACAAACAAAAGAAGCTTACTCTGAATGTGGCCTGCCATTGACCCTCGCCGGGGGCGTTGTCCTAGCTACAGACAGAGATGCTTACATAATACCTATTGTTCAGGGGGACCCCCTTTGAACATATAGGATCTCCTGAACAATAGGTATTACGTTCGGATCAAAGCCACTGGCTACAGAGTACAGGAAGCAGTAGCAAGACGAGAATGAATATAATAAGTGAATGGCCAACTGGCTTTGCGCTACGTTTAGCTAGCGGTACAGTGCCCACCCCCCCACTTTTTCAAGAATCCCCAAAGTGCCCCTTTATACGTAGGAAAGTCCCCATTTTACTTTGACAAGTGCCCGTATTCATTTGTAAAAGTGCCCCATCCCCTTTTCAACTCTGAAAAGTGCCCCTTTCATTTGAACACTTTTATTTATTTATTTTTTGACACGCGCCCCTTTTCCTTCGACGAGTTCCTATTTTCCTTTACAATAATATAAGTGTCCATTTTCAATTCTCATAAGTGTCCTTTATAATCTCAATTAAGTATTATCCCTCTTTAGGTACGAAAAGTGCCCCTCTTCACTTTTGATAAATGCCCCCATCAACTCCGATTAATGCCCCTATTAAAATCTGATCAGTGCCCCTTTTCTTTCAACTAATGCTTTTTCATCCTCTCTCTCTCTCTCTCTCTCTCTCTCTCTCTCTCTCTCTTTCTTTCTCACTCTCTCTCTCTCTCTTTCTCTCAATATCTTTCCACTGCCCCCTTTATCTTTCTCGCCTCTCTTTCTTTCATTGTGTTCCACTCTTATCTTTTTTATTTTTCTCTTTTCCTCTCCGTTTCAAAGCCTTTCTACTTCTCATTTCTATTTCTTTCACTATGTTTCGCCCTTCTTTTCTTCCGTTAAATTTTTTTTCGTTTTCATTTTTTCTCTCTTGCAAAGTTTTTCTTCTTAATTATCTTTATCGTGCCATTTCAACCCTCATTTTCCTTTTATATGTTCCCTTCTCCTCGTAGCTATCTTTTTTCCTGTACTTTTCATCTATCATGTCATCTTCTTTCTAAAGTTTTCCTACCTTGTCTCATGCATGGTGCAGGTTAGTAGAAAGTGACGAGGTTTATACACAAATATAAAGTACAGTAATTACCTGATGTAGGCAAGTGGTGTAAAAAGCAATTACTTGGTTTAAGCGAGTGGTGAAAGCAAGACACGATTAGCAGATTGTTGCAGCTGGTCGAACCATCCTTCCAATGCCCTTGTAACCATTATAACTATGTACACGATTACACGATTCAGAGCAACAGTCTTCAATCGTGTAAATTTACACGATTACACAGTTACACGTTTGTTGCATCTGGTCGAATCATCCCACCAATGCACTTTATTATTTACACGATTACACGATTCAGAGCGACAATCTATTATCGTGTAAATCTACACGATTACACAGTTACACGATTCAGGTGAATCGTGTCAACCGTGTAATCCAAAAAATATATCGTGTAATCGTGTTGCAGAGATTTTCGGCGTGTACTGTATTACCCAATTTTTTAAGTGGATTCAGGAAAGGTCGTAGTGTGACGGACAATATTGTCCAATTAGAAAATGACATCCAAAAGAGTATAAATTGTAACGAACATGTAATAGCAGTTTTCTTGGATGTCGAGAAAGCGTTCGACACAGTTTGGATAAAGGGTCTGGTTTTTAAATTAGCAAAAAATGGAATAGAAGAGAACATGCTGAGGTATATAGAAAATTATCTAACAGCACGAACTTTTCAAGTTCGAATTGGAAATACAGCATCTAAAACTTATAAAAACGCATAACGGGTTACCACAAGGGAGTGTTTTAAGTCCTCTTTTATATAATATAATGATGGGTGATATACCTACAGACCAAGATGTAAGAATATCTATGTATGCAGATGACTGCGCAATATGGATATCAGGCAGGAACATTGTACATATTAATGAAAAAATACAGAAATATTTGAATCTTTTAAATTGTTGGTTTGAAGAGTGGGGGTTTCGACTTTTACCTGACTGTCAAAACAGTGCCCGTATTTTTTACGAAAAGCTGGAATGCCGCTTTACCGCCTGATATAGAAATGAATGGAATGTGCTAATGTACGAAAAATCTCATCGCTTTTTAGGGGTTATATTTGATAAAAGGTTAACTTGGCAACCACATATCGAAAATGTAATCACGAGAAGTAAAAGAAAATTAAATATCTTAAGATTTCTAACTGGAACAAACTGGGGAAGCTCCTCGAAATCACTTATTATGGTGTACAGAGCACTTATAAGGTCTCTTTTTGATTACGGATGTGAGGCGTATGACAGTGCAGCTGCTACCACCAAAAAAGCCATTGACTCTGTCCAATACCAAGCACTGAGGATATGCGCAGGTGGTCTGCCCTTAACCTCCTTAATTAGAATCACAACAGGTGGAAATGGGGGAAATGCCTTTGGATATAATGCTTTCAAGTAAATATCGACAAAACATCGAAAGATGGGCGAATCATCCGTTGTTGAAAAACATTGAACCATGTTGGCATTTTGAATACTTGAAGGGGAAAAAACGTAAACAAACCTTTTGGATATAGAATACAAAGCAAGCTGGGAAAACGAATAGAAACGATAACCCCCTCCCCATTTTCACCATGGTTATTCTACCCTCCGGCAGTGTCAACGGAATTAAGTACTCGAATAAAGAAAAACAGATCATCCTACACAGCAAAAACAAAGCAGCCTGGAAATCATACATACTAAATGGGCGACTCAATTACATATATATATACACCGATGGATCAAAAGTACCTAAAAGAGGGACCTCTGCAGCTGCTTTTTACGTCCCTTACTATTCTGTACATCGGAGCAAAAGGTTAGCAAATTTTACCTCTTCGTACAGGGCTGAATTGGCTGCCATCATTCTTGCTCTCAGATGGGTAGATATTTATGTGGGGGTTGTTATTTTAAGTGATTCACTGAGTGCACTTATTGCATTACAACAACAAAAGGACGAATCTTTTATTCTGGAAATTCTCACCATGACTACTCACTTAAAGAGAAAAGGAGTTGATATATACGTAGAGTGGATACCTGGACATTGTGGGAAAAAGGGAACGAGATGGCGGATTTCCACGCAAAGGCCGCATTAGTAAAGAAAATAGAAGTCAATAATAATCTAAATATGTCAGAAATGAAAAGCTTAATTATTACAAGTTCCAAACTCCTTTGGCAAGAAAGGTGGAACAAAACCAACTCGTATTTGAAAACATTTCAAAAAGATGTTAATAAACAATATATATGTTCATTAGAGAGACAACATTCAACAATTATCCATCGACTCCGCTTTGGAGTCCTTGGACTTAACCAGGATCTCCTCAGATTGAAAATTCATGCTACTGGTTTCTGTAATAGATGCCCCAGTGAAATAGAGACTGTAAAACACTTTTTAGTACATTGCCCTAACTATATTATAGAAAGGGCTATGTTTTTAACAGAAATATACGAATCCCAACCGGACAAAATTATGGAATACTTAAAAAAGAGTGAGACCAGTATACAAAAAGCTATTGTATGGTTCGTTCTGAGAACGAACCGGTTCCCTATCAGGAAGTAACACCTCCCTTGATGAACAGTAAAACATAATGCAATATTATAAATATGCTAAATTACACTCAGTACATTAAAAATATAATAACATAATGTAATAAGAAAATAAAATAAGAACAGTAAAACATAATACAATATTATAATATGCTAAATTACACTCAGTACATTAAAAATATAATAACATAATGTAATAAGAAAAGAAAATAAGAAAAGTAAACATAATACAATATTATAAATATGCTAAATTACACTCAGTACATTACAAAAATAATAACATAATGTAATAAGAAAAAGTAACAACAATGATAAATGGTATGATAAGATTATTGAATATAGAGGCTTGTGTAGGTACTATCTTATATACATTTATGTATGGTGTGTATGTGATATAACAAATAATCTGCACGTACTGTTAAGAAACACTAACAAAGCCCATGAATGTTTTGCTTACGATATTATTTTTCGATACTATCTTAAAAGATAGATAAATATAAAACGAAATAAATATATTTTTAAAAAATACAAAAATGAGAGATATAACACGTGCCGTAAAGTATTTTGGTGACAATAGTCAAATTACTGACTCATCGCCAATAAACCAAAACACAACAACAACAACATTCCTTCAAGCGTGTGGTTTGGAAACAGTATGCGATGGGACAATAACGGTACAACGGACCTGCAAGTATATGTAATACATACAAGTCCGACACATTGCCACACCTGGCGCTCCTATTATTATTACCCCGGCTGCCATTTATATACAGCGCTCAAGCATTAATTACTTATAATGCCAGATACCTATTTACCTCACCTGTGTCGAGTGTGGCAAATGTAGATTTATATCTTACCAACTAGGACGTTCGTGTCACTATACAGGGATTCGAACCCTGTACATTGTCATTGTGGTTCGCAGTCCGGAGACTTGGCTGGAACCACAACCAGGGGCGTCGCCAAAGGGGGGGGGGGTGTGGGGTGTGCGACACCCCTCCACCTGTCAGGATATTGTCGGTAAAATTGCGCTGCCGTCGGGAAAAAGAGAAAAGGGGGAGGGAAATAAAGAGAGGGAAAGGGAAAGAAAAGAAAAAAGAAAAGGAAAAGAAAAGAAAGAAAGGAAAAGAAAGAAAAGGAAGAAAAGGGGGAAAAAAGAAGAAAAAAGAGAAAAGGGAAACAAAAGAAACTGGGGGGGGGGTGAAGAGAGGAGAGAGGGGGAGGTAAGAGCCTGAGAAAGGAGGAGTGGGAGTAAAAGAAAAGGGGGGGTTGTGGGTGGAGTCGTCTCGTCAAGGGAGCAAGAAAGACATGGGTAAATATTTTGCTTTGTCGGGTCAGCTGTGTCGGTATTCTTGCTCGATCCTCGTGTGCTATATCAACGCAAAAGTTTGAAGTCGGTGAGATGTATAATGTCGGTTGGCCGACAAGTTTTTTCCCCTACGAACTGTGACTTTTTATCCGCTGTGACGACTTCGAGAATGACTATAACTACAATACTTGTATTTTCTCGAACTTTCACTTTCCTAAAATATCAGCTAAAGAAATCAGAGGTTTAAAATTTTCGGGGAAACTTATTCAAACAAGGATTAAGAGTCAACAACGGTACGACGAATCGTCTTCCTTTCTCTATATTTTGATGAAACGCCAAAATTTTCGCGGTTCGCGCGGATGGGGAAAACTTCATTTAGACGAGTCGAGAACGGTTCAACGAATCGTCTTCTTTCTCTCATAATTTAAGGAAACATCAAAGCTTCCTCGCTTCGCGCAGGAGGGGGAAAACTGAATTCAGTTAAATAGAGCTTAATATGATTCGAAAACTGTGCAACGAATCGTCTTCTTTCTATAATAATTAAATCAAACGTCTAAGCTTTTCGCGCTGGAAGGGGGAAATTCAGACAAGGATTAAGAGTGGGAAATTTAGAGAAGGATTAAGAGTCGAAAACGGTACAACGAATCGTCTGCTTTCTCTAATAATTTAAGGAAACGTCAAAGCTTCCGCGCTTCGCGCTAAAGGGGAAAACTGAATTTAGACAATTCGGGCTTATTAAGAGTCGAAAACGGTATAACGAATCATCTTCTTTTTCTAATAATTGAATGAAACGTGAAAACTTCCGCGCTTTGCGCGGGAGGGGGAAATTTCATTCAGACAAGGATTAAGACTCGAGCAAGGTTCAACGAATCGTCTACTTTCTCTAATAATTTAATGAAACGTCAAAACTTCTGCGCTTCGCGCGGGAGCGGGGAACACTGCATTCAGATACGGATTAAGCGTCGAGAACAGTAGGCCGACACCGAATCGTCTGCTTTTTCTCATAATTGAATGATACGTCAAAGCTTCCGCGCTTCGCGCGGGAGGGGGAGATACTGAATTCAGATAAGGATTAAGAGTCGAGAACAGTACACCGAATCGTCACTGCTTTTTCTCATAATTTATGAAACGTCTGAAGCCTCCGCGCTTCGCGCCGTAGGGGAGAAACTGAATTCAGACAAGGATTAACATCGAGAACGGTACAGCAAATCGTCTACATTTTATAATAATTTAATGAAACGTCAAAGCTTTCGCGCTTCGCGCGGGAGGGGGGGGGGGGACTTCATTCAGACAAGGATTAACAGTCGAGATCGGTACAATAAATCGTCTTCTTTTCCTAATAATTTAAGGAAACGTCTAATCTTCCGCGCTTCGTGCAGGAGGCCTAACACCCACACCCCCCTAATGAGGGCGCTTTGCGCGCTATTCAAGTGATTCGCTTGCTCACTAACCGCCCCTCCCTAAAATAAGATCCTAGCTCCGCACCTGCATTAAAATATATAGCTCTGATGTTGACTAAGTTGACGAAATAATTCGTATATTTATGTCACGAGGAAAATGATCATTTGCGCATACGCAATTACTATAGACAGTCCATAGGAAAAAACAATTTAGCCTTCGGCCCCGGGTTTATAGGGTTAAATTTGTAGATATTGGGACATTTAATTTTGTCGGTAATTGGTGGCTAGTTTTGTCGGTAATCGTTGGCCTCTACACCCCCCCCCCCCCCCCCCCCCCACTGAAAAAGGTCTAGCGACGCCCCTGACCACAACTCCTCTTCACGACGATAGGTTAACGAATGTATGTACAGTGCGTCCAAGAATTAAAACTAACGAAAACCGAGAATTGTCGATGCCTATCATAACTTAATCACAATAATAATTAATAAATGACACATATTTGTAAAGCTTAGATCCTCCTCTTTCATTTGATGCAACTCATATAATGCATATTAAAGATCCCCCCTCCACTTTGAAAATTGTTCCGCGGGGCTTGCATGCAAGGGTTGTCAATCCGTGGTTGGGGGATGATAGGTGCTAAAATATTTTCGGCAATGGATCAAAGCAACCAAAGTGGTGGAAGCGTGTGGCAAGTTGCACCCCTCCCAAGCGCGTAGCCAGGATTTAATTTAAGGGGGGCGGTAGTGAGCACGCGAAGCGCGGTTCCTAGGGGGTTGGGTGCAGGGAGGGGGGAGTCCCCCCCCCCCCCCCCCCGCGCAAAGCGCGGAAGCTTTGACGTTTCACTAAATTATTAGAGAAAGAAGACGATTTGTTGGACCGTTCTCGACTCTTAATCCTTGTTTGAATCAAATTCCCCTTCCTCCGCGCGTAGCGCGGAAGCTCTGACGTTTCATTAGATTATTAAAGAAAGAAGACGATTCTATGTACCATTCTCGACTCTTAATCCTTGTTTGAATCAAGTTCTCCTTCCCCCCGCGCGTAGCGCGGAAGCTCTGACGTTTCATTAGATTATTAAAGAAAGAAGACGATTCTATGTACCATTCTCGACTCTTAATCCTTGTCTGAATTCATTTTTGCCCATTCCTGCGCGAAGCGCGGAAGCTTTCACATGTTATAACATTATTAGAGAAAGAAGACGATTTGTTGTATCGTGCCCTTCATGAATTCAGTTTCCCCCCATTTTAATGTTTCAATAAAATATTACTCTTAATCCTTGTCTGTATTCATTTTCGCCCATTCCGCGCGTAGCGCGGAAGCTTTCCACGTTTTCATTAAATTATTAGTAAAAGAAGACGATTAGTTGTATCGTGTACTTTGACGTTTCATTTGATTATTACTCTTAATCCACGTCTGAATTCAGTTGCCCCCCTAACAGCTTTGCCCTGTTCGCTAAATTATTA
>JAVYIG010009981.1:0-73050 GCA_035222895.1 Strongylocentrotus droebachiensis | reverse complement strand
GTTCTATAGGATAATTACCCCCCCCCCCTCCCAATATCCCAGAGGAAGATTACCCCCCCCCCCCCCCCCCCGGAAAAAACTTCTTTCATTCAAACCAACTTATTGTCAGGTAGGACTTCCCCTTTGAACAGAGAGAGGGGGGGGGGTTTTCAGGGGGAATTGTCCGGGGGGGGGTAATTGTCCTCGTGGATTGTTGTCCTTAGGGGGTTAATTTCTGGGGTAGTTTTCCGGGGGTAGATTGTCCAGGGGTAATTGTCCTGATACGATATAAATCATTTACCCGTGTCAAATCCCATCCCATCGCTCCGACCCGTCCGGGGAGCGATTTTTTCCTTTCCCAAACAGGTTTGCCAATGCTAATATATCCGGTCATCTGATTGGCTGATTTGTTGTTTCTTTCTCCAAGCGATCGAATCGCATCATGCTTGTAAGAAACAGAGCCATCTACACACAGAGTTTGGCCAACTTGGTTTCACTTGATCACTTTGTTGGTATACCACTTTTGTTATGTGCTTGACAAACAAAGCAGTATCCGCAATACATGTGCGAAACTCAGACCGGACTGGCATAACTCTCCTATTAAATCTACTGGCTATGTTACGCCATCTTTGACTTGCACCAGGTAAAGGGGGGGGGGGGGGGGTAGCGAAATACAAATTGGAGAAATTGCTCCTCAAATAAAATCGGTCAGATTCTAGACTAATATACCACCACTGGCAAAAATTCAAGTTTCTTTATTTGTTATACACTGTCGCTCATAAAGGTGGAATATTTTAGTTTTACCCCAATTTATGGAATTGTTTTAAAAATTATTTAAAAATAATAGATCTGGATAATAGTATACATTCTCAGATTTTATTGAATAATACTTTGCCAATGTGTGTTTTGCGGGACTGCTAAAGCATGTGTATGCTACTATGCTTATCAACTAGGGGACCTATGCCGTTAAGTCAGAAATGACAGTAATGAGGATTAATGCCCCACAAAAGGGCACTACTATAGCACATCGACACGGTTTTGATCCTAGGGCCTCACAGTTACGAGGCCATTGTTTTGTCACTAAACCATGACTGTACGCAAGCGGGGGCTAGGGTAGGGGGCAGTTTCCGTAAATTAAAAAAAAAACAGAAAATGCAATAAATTTTCAATAATTTATTGCATTTTACCCCGGTCCCCAACATAACAAGATCCTCTGGACGGCCATGCATTATGGCTCAAGGCATGGGCACACAGAAGATTTGTTTATGTTGGGAACCGGGGTAAAATGCAATAAATTATTGAAAATTAATTGCATTTTCTATGTTTTTTTTTTATTTATGGAAACTGCCCCCTACCCTAGCCCCCGCTGCGTACAGTCATGGTTCAGTGACAAAGCAATAGCCTCGTAACTGTGAGGCCCCATGATCAAAACCGTGTCGATGTGCTATATTAGTGCCCTTTTTGGGGGCATTAATCCTCATTACCGTCATTTATGACTTAAGGGCATAGGTCCCCTAGTTGATAAGCATAGTACCATACACATGCTTTAGCAGTCACGCAAAACACACATTGGCAAATTATTGTTCAATAAAATCTGAGAATGTATACTATTATCTAGATCTATTATTTTTAAATAATTTTTAAAATAATTCCATAAATTGGGATAAAACTAAAATATTCCACCTTTATGAGCGACAGTGTACATTGTATACATAATTATACAAGTGTATATTATTTTCAGTCGCGATAAATTGGTGATATCAAACAGATTTGATCAATAAAACACTCGTTCACTTTTGAAAAATAGATGCCATTATTTTCATTGACGTGAAGTTCGTATCCATTCACTGTACACTTCAATGTAACAAGGCCATAGAGCTTAAATCATCAATGTCTGACAAGTCGATTCAGTTTATTTTTTGAATTTGTATTTGTCCTTGGTATCATTACTCCGTGACGTTTTTGCAAAATCCTCGTCGTCCAAATCGTCATCAACTTCATCTTCCTCGTCAAATTCGAGTTTGCCATTGTCCTCGTCGTCAGCGTCAGCGTCGAACGGATGTACGGAGTCTCGAGTGAGTTTCTTCTGTTTCATCCTCCTGTTCTGAAACCACGTCTTCACCTAGTATGGAGACAATAGAGAGTGAGAGAGAGAGGGGGGTAGACAGAGAGAGAGAGGGAGAGAGAAGGAGAGAAAAAAAGGAGAAGGAGAGAGAGAGGGGGAAGGAGAGAGAGAGAGGGGGAGAGGGGGAGGAGAGAGAGAGGGGGAAGGAGAGAGATAGTGGGAGGAGAGAGAGAGAGATGGGAGAGAAAGAGAGAGAGAGAGATAGATTGAGAGAGAAAGAACAATAAAAAGACATTATTGAAATCTTTTGATGAAAATCAATTGATGCTGAAAGCTACGAAAGATGCTTTTCAAAACACAGGCCCTTTCTTCTATGAAGTTGCCAATCATGAATAGTCTGATTTGTTTTGCAAGTTCACAACTCAGGAGGAGTTCTCAATGGAATCGGGGGCTTAAGCCCTACTCACAAAAATAATTGATTTTTAAATTAAATACATGTATAAGCGAGGCACGTATATAAACTGAATGCAAGATCACCCGAACCCCAATCACCCCTCCAAAACATACTTGTATATAGACACAACTCATTACGAGTTGGATAGCAGAACTCCATCACTTAATTCCACATAAATTATTATGATGCAACATTATGCTTCACAGGATGGGGAGGGGGGGGGGGCTTTCCATTTTAAATGTATTTGAATCTATCGTACAACAGAAATCAAACGTGATCTGTAGTTACAGAGGGTATCATAATTATGCCCCTTTCTCCACCCATTGTGATATTAGAATACAGAAGCAATATCAGAGCACTATTTGGGGGCCAAAAGTTTGGCAACAACACCCCAAACAAAAAATTTGGTCGATTACCATACCCTCTTTTTCTCATCCCCTTTTTTCGATGACAGAATCCATAATTTTTGTTATTGAACGGATTTCTATTTTCCGCCTTCCTCACTTCAAACTATCTTTTGGCGAAGGATTCGTTGTAAAAAAGGAAAATTATAATAAATAAATATGTAAGAGAGAGAGAGAGAGAGAGAGAGAGAGAGATCAGATAATGGGAATTCAGCGCTAACCCACTCAAAACAGGTGGCCAAGGAAAGATAAACGAGTGGATAAACGGGCCATTTTCATCGAATTACCGAGGCTCTTGAGTGCCATACGGTGGTCGCATTATGTAATCAAGAGAGGCATTATTTAATGATAAGAACGAATTCTGGAGGATTAGGCATGTCACCAAGGGGATCCGCTCAGGCCTGATGTGAAGATGATGTTTGTTCCGTATGTCAATTAAATAATCTGTTCTTTTCCATGGTTCATCCCGTGTTTGATAGTCAGCAGTTTTTCGTCAACATTTCGAACTTTTTTTATGAAGAACTTGACAAGTCGTTACACCCAGATTTTGGTCCTTTCCCATCCTAACCTCCTCTCTTTCTCTCTCTCTCTCTCTCTCTCTCTCTCTCCCTTTCTCCTCATCCCCTTCGACCCCCCTCTCACTCCCTTCCCCTTCGATCCGTTGAATGGGGGGGGGGGGGGATATTTGTTATTGACTCAATATGAGTCGCCAGAAATTTCCCAAACAAGCAACAACAATTTATTTAGTATAGTAAGTATGCTAATAAGGGGTCGTAGTGATCTTAAAATTTACCCACAGGTGGCCCAAAAGGCCAAAACTAACAAACAACAGTGACTTTTAAAAAGTCATATATAAAATAAGATAAGGAAATTATTCACTTGTTGACATTTGCCGACTAGGCTCTGAAAATGCCTTTATATTCTGACAGTAACATGAAGGGGGAATTCAAAACAAACCACTCCTTTCAATGAAGCCCCAAACATGCCCAATCGAATTTTAGTAAAGTAAATATATATATATATATATTATAATTGATAATAATAAAATTAAAAAAATTGTAAAAGAAAATAGAAAAAAGAAAAAAAGAAATAAATGAATGAAGCAAACTTAAAGGTACTATGTCCTATTTGCAGGCCCAAAAAATGAAAAGGTTAAATTCCAATGGCATTTGAAAGATAATACTAATTTAGAACTACCCTTAAAAAAGGGGGCTTGAACATGTCTTTAAGTGGGAAAATAACAACTATTAGTTGTCAAATCGACTTAGGAGCTATAGAGCCAATAAGTAATAGTCTTGATTTTCAGACCATTGTACCGCATGGTCGTACGTTTTATGCTGTGCAAAGATTCGATCAGTTTAATTTTGGCCATCACAAGAAGTGGGTTATTGATGTAGACAAATCCTTTACAGCCCATTTTATTTATGTTATTACCAAAGAAGAAAAAGCCAGTCAGTCACTCAATAGTGTCTGACAGTGCACTCTAGCAAGTAAACGGGTTTCCTTGCATAATTTGAATATTAGGACACGGCTAACGTTTAAATTTCACAGATAGGACATACATGACATATTCATAATTCATATTCACAATTCCTGCAAAGTTCTACAAAATTTGAGGTTGGCTGCAAAAGGGACATTGTACCTTTAAAGTAGAGAAACTTACCTGTCCTTCGGTAAGAAATAGCACATTGGCCAGCTCGACTCGGTCATGGGTTGAAAGATACTGCTGGTGAACGAAGCGGGCTTCGAGACCCTGGATCTGGTACTCATTGAACACGGTTCGGGCTTTGCGACGTCGGCAATAACGCATGGAGGAGTAGTGGTGGTGATCGGGTTCAAATGGAGACGGTATGCTGTAGCCAGCTAGATTGTGAAGTGAATTGGGCAATGGTTGAACGTTAATAAATAGTCTGAGTTGTAAAATGACGACTATATGGTGACTGGTGAGGGTCAATTGTGAGATAAAATGATAGATTTGGAAAGTCGTCACCCTAATGTCCGACAAGCTTTGAAAGATAGATGGATGGGTGGGTGGATGGGTGGGTTGGTATTTCGATGGATGGATAGATAGATAACATATAGATATAGGTACTAGTTGGGTAGACATGGTAGATAGATATATGGATGAGGGATCGATGGATAGATATAGATAGACAGACAGAAAGAAAGATTGACAGATATTTAAAAAAAGACTAGATAGATCGCTTGATGGCAAGATTCTAATGCATTACATATCTTATTAACAAGCTCTCATTAACTCTGCATACTATAAATTATAAGCAGCGTTACTGTTCATTAAACTGCGGCTGCCTAATCCAATTTTGTAGTTGTTATTCTTTTTTTTGTGGTGGCAGTTTCTAGGGGGCACCCTCTAAATTAATTAGGGAATGTGCCCCTCCCTGGCTACGCAGCTCTTTTTCAAGAGTTGGTCTAAAACAAGCGAGTCTAGAGATAGAATGTCATAATTGATTTGAAAAAAGTACATGGAATAGTAAATACAGCCGTTCTAAAAATACCTGTTAAATCATCGTGATACAAAGGTCATTGGCATCAAGCGAATAAAGCTAACATCTTGGCTTTAAATATTAAATAAAAGATTATCGATTCAACAATGGCCGAATCGAAGAGTGGAGGAGATGAGTGAGAATGGGCGGAAGTGTAAGTAAGCTAGATGTCATCTTCATAAAGAGGGTTTTGACGTTCCTATAAAACAGTTATTCACTTACGCACCCCAATTCTGATGTTAATCAATAAATTCTTTGTAAAAGACAGCCGATTATAGGATAAGGTCCCTCCGCTTTTTGTTTTGAGACAAGATTATAACGAGGGCAGGAAAGTGAGACCGTTATGCTTGTCCGATCAGAACGTTTTAACTAGTTAACAATGACAGATTAAGGGATTATCTGGAGATAATCCAATTTGACGTTTAGAGCTGATATCGATCGAATGTCAAGGAACGCGTAGGACAGAAGAGGAAATGGATAGGGGAAAAAATCGAAATGACAAATGTAGTTGGCATCCGGAATTCTGGATAATGAAAGACAAACCCATGGTATTGGTAATACATGACCTAATACGCCACTTTGGCATGTCTTGCCAAAATAGTACTAACAGCATAAAGCAACGCAACGGTTGATGTATAATCCGGCGTTTTATAAATCGTTTATGGATGGTTTTCATTCGAAAATAGAAGGGCATAAATTGAATTGTATAACATTCCACTGGTAGTTTGGTTCGTTAGTAATACATTGGATGTATCCCTCGAGAGATGAGAGTTATTCCTGCAGTAGAATCTTTCAAAAGCAACCTCAAAGTTCATCTTTTCCAGTTTGCTTTTAGTTGATCTGATTTTTTATCAACAGTTTATGTATTTTCTTGTTTTGCACTAGTGCGCCTTGAGCATTCAGTTTTAAGTACATGTATTTGGCGCCTTATAAATCCTATATACTATTATTATTATCATTATTATTTTGTTATAATAATAATAAAGTAAAAGACAAGAAAAGAGTTCTATCAATATCAACTTAGTATTTGACTACCCCCCCCCCCCCCCCCCCCTCTTGATTTGTGCATATAGCATCAAGATCCAAAATCCAAATCCATTCATCCTATATCGAAAATGCCAGGGAAATACAAGAAGGCGAGAGGATTGAACTCTCAATATTTTTTCTCTCTAATTTAGATCAACAAAACACACAACGAAAATTGTAAAGCTTCATTGTTGTCGAATGTCGTTTAACATGCAATGACAACATTAAAACTTGAAGCAGGTGAATAAACAAAATATACATTTAAAAAATGCGAATGTATATACTCAAAAATGAAACAGACATTCAATATATAATGCCTTATTTACGTAAATATATCAAACAAGTCGATTGAGCATACCTGGTGTCAGTAAGAAATACGGTTGCTGGCTCATCTGCTGTTCAGCACAATGGCAGTTGAAGGGGTGCACCTTCCCCGGCATCCTGGGGCAGAAGGATGGAGGAACACCGGCCCGTGGTAATGGAACCGGTACTGGCCCAATATGTGGTTGCTGGTACTGGTGATGGGTTGGGTCGAGATCATGGTGATGGTGGTAGAAGGCAGAGGCCGCCGCAAGTTGTTGCTGGTATAGTTGCTGTTGTTGTTGCCATAGCAACGTATTATGCCACTTATAAGCGGGCATTGAAATGGTGCCATTATCCACTTCTGCTCTCTCTAGCTTCTCCCCATCAGACTTGTCTGAGAAGTTTCTCTTCAATTTCCTATCTGGAGCTGGATGCGATGTCGATCTACCGGTCTTCTTGGTTATTTCAACGGCTCCCGTCGGCCTAACGGAGGCATGTTCTGCATCTTTACAATGAGAATGTGGGGACAAAATCTTCTCAATGGAGAACGCAGCGTCGTGTGATGCCGTCCCGTTACCATGGTTACGCGGTATCTTCTCCGAAGCCTGGCTCGTTCTCGGCACTTTACGAGTGACAAAGCTCTCCCCTCCATCCCCTATCTTTCGCTTTTGGGTTGCAAGTGTCAACCTATGACTGTTTGTTGATCCTCCCTGCCTTTCATCATGTATATTTTTTACGCTTTCTGTCGGGCCTGACATGATTTAAACTGCATAAAGTTGCAAAGTAGGCCTAACAAAGTTTTAATTTTCGACGTCTGCTTTCAAAGGTACCAAATTTTAAACACACGACAGTGAAATTAAGGCGAGGCGATTAGTCTGTAGTAATATATGAGTTCAAAGCGTCTTTAATAGCACAAAATAAAATGTGTTCATTAAAGAAAACTATCAATGTCTTGTGCTGATTTCTCACGAAGTCACATCGCCTCCTGAAACAAACAAAAATGGCTGGAACAAAGATGAAGCATGGATGATGTTGTCCCTGGATAAAGTAGCAAAATAGTGCACGGAGCTAGCCGGGGAAAGTGCCAGGCATGCGTGCATGGTCAGAAAGCGGGACCGTAGCCTAAGCTCTGTGAAACGGCGATTACGTAACGTTATCCCGAAATTTGGATTTGCCAGGCCGTTAGGATCGTTATCCTGTAAATCTGTGAAAACATGGGACCAGGGGGCTACTAACCGCTGTAATTGGACCGATTAACAGGTCTGCGTTGTTACGATGATGATGTTATCTTGCTTTCTCGGCTTTCCCCATCTCCCTTTACAATTTATTGCAAATGTTATCTTCTTCCCTCTTACCTATTCTCCGTTCCCCCACTCACGATCTCTGCCACCCACCCTCCCTCCATCCCCTCCCCATCATCTCTCTCTCTCTCTCTCTCTCCCCCTCCCCCTCTCTCTCTCTCTCTCTCCTCTCTTTTACGCTCATTCTATCCGTCTTTCTCCCTCTCTCTCTGCCTTTGTCTATCTCTCTACCTTTCCATTTCTCATTTTCTCTATCTTCCTCTTCATTTCAGTTGACATTATTTCTTCCCAAGTCCACGATCTCTCTCTCCTATTTTGTTAATAGGCCTACACTATTCTTATCTTTATAACTTCTGCTGATTCCATTTTCGCAATAACTGTATACTAAAACCGGAATCGTTTTATTATCACTTGTCAAACTTCACATTCTTCAGGTGGATGACTTTCCACATCATCAGCCATGATTTCCGCTGCCTCGGGCGACTCAAAGATTTTGCATGGGTCTTTTGAGAAATGATGTGCAGTGGACATGCTACAACCATCACCACAACCACCGGTGGGCATAATCACAATCATCATCTTCATCAAAATCTCGCGGCTGTCCAAAGAGAGAGGGGGTCAAGAAAGAAAGAGGGAGAATGAGAGAGGGGGAGACAGACCATGGACAGACAGACGGACAGACAGCGAGTAGGAGATACAAAGAGAGAGAGAGGGAGAGATCCAGAGAGAGAGAAAGAGGAGGTAGAGAAAGAGAAAGAAAGAGAGAGAGAGAGGGGGGGGGGGTGGGGAGAAAAGAAGAAGAAGAATGAAATGTACTTGCTTCAACTTGTCTGCACATTTTGATACCATGGGATATGAAAAGACCGAGTACTTACAACAAAAAAAAACTTAAGTAATAATACAATAAATCGTTCATAATTATTAAGTAGGAAAACGATCGTCAAAGATACAAATATATATAAAATATTAACAATTCATGGTCTATTTCATCTCATGATGACGAGGCGTGTGTCAGACCAAGGCAGTATCGCCAAAAGGGAATAGAAGTTCTTTCCAATCATGCCAATCAAGCCCCCCCCCCCTAAAAAAATCAATCAATCAAACAGTCAATCAAAAAATAGATAAATAAATGAGAAGAATTGCACATCATTACAAAACGAAAACACCGTATTACTACAAGTGGTCAGAATGTTATCGACAAATTGGCAAAACAACAATCGAACTTGTGAAACGTTCCGCTTCGATCCGTATCTCGTTATAAGGGCTCAACTAATTAGAGCCTCAGACCCCATCTCTTTCTGGTCCAGGAACTTGCAAGAAAAGGACTGGACCTAGGGTTCAACGTACTATCAGACCAGGACGCTATAATAATTACCCTCGTTCAAAGATGGATGATGATAGGGACTTTTAGGTTTACATGACGAGAACGTGGACAATGTACAATGTGACTGCCAAAAGGACGTCACATTGCCTTAAAATGATGCCACACGTAGAGGTCCACGTTCTCGTCGTGCAAATCTAAAAGTCCCTAATAACTGGTACTTTTAAGGATCGAACAGTGTCATGAATGGTTGAGTTGTTGGAGATGAAAAGAAAAGTAAGCTCGTTATCTCGAGTGGCAATTGGTATCGAACAAGGGGTTATGTTATAACGAGTGGACACAAAATAATAGGTGGTATCGATTTGAGAAGCGCTTTCTGTAACACTTAACATGACAAAACATATAACTAGGAAAAACAAATGACCAACAGCATTCTTCTCTGATATTAGGTCGGGGTACGTACGATTCTTTAGCTATAGATTCTTCAGTTTTTCATCACCATCCAACTCGACTTGATTTCCAATTGTGCTATTTCCATGGACATAAATAGCATGATAATGATGGTCGTTGTTGTTTTAATAGCATAGCAACCTGTCGCCTCGTGACCAATATATTTGTATTGTTCGCGAAAGAACAATTATTCTTGTGCGTCGTTCTCACGTTGTGCCTTTTATCAGTTTGTGACGAATTTGTTTTCTTTTTATCCCGTTTCGATTCATAGTTTTCATTATTATTATTATTACTGTCTCGTCCTCCTACAATGAAGGCAAACAAAAGTTATGGGGAACTATGAAATGAAAGAAGACGACGTTCTCAAAGAAGATGAGTCAGTAATACATACAAAGCAACATGTTGAAGAAAGGGGGAGATGAAGATGGAGAACGAAGAAGAAGAAGAAGAAGGAGAAGAAGAAGAAAAGAAGAAGAAGAAGAAGAAGAAGAAGAAGAAGAAGAAGAAGAGGAAGAGGAAGAAGAAGAAGAAGAAGAAGAAGAAGACGAAGAAAAAGAGGAAATAGAAGAAGTAGAAGAAGGAGAATGAGAAGAAGAAGAAGAAGTAAAAGAAGAAGAAGAAGAAGAAGAAGAAGAAGAAGAAAGAGTAGAAGAAGAGGAAGAAAGAAGTAGAAGGAGAAGAGGAAGAACAAAAAGAGGAAATAGAAGAAGAAGAAAGAAAGAAAGAAGAAGAAAAAGAAGAAGACAGAAGTAAAGAGTAAAAGAGGGAGAAGAGGAAAAAAAAGAAGAAGGAGAAGAAGACGAAGAAAAAGAGAGAATAGAAGAAGTAGAAGAAGAAGAATAATAATAGTAAGAAGAAGATGAAGAAGACGAAGAAAAAGAGGGAATAGAAGAAGTAGAAGAAGGAAAATAATAATAAGAAGAAGAAAATTGGCCTAAATGAGACAAATGTGATTCCCTCTCTATTATCTTTATACAAGCATGGCAATAAACGTAATGAGAAGAAGATCGATGATGGTATCTGTTATCAAAAGTTGAGCAATTAATATAAAGATTTTTTTTCCTTTCTAATTGTCCTTGTTGTTTTTCTTCCCACACTGTTATGTGTCCTTCAGCATGCTTTGATACGGTTCATTTTTCTAGCAGCGCTGAAAAACAGTTTTAAAAGTGTGGGAGTGACCACACTCGAGAATAAAAGTCTTTCTCCCACTTAAAATAGGCAATACAAAACGAAATATTCCAATTTTCCAAACCATCTTCTGCCAAGCATCTTCTCATTTTCGAGTAGCCGTTCTGACATGTAGCAGTAGTGACGAAATCGACGAAATCGAGGAAATTGACAGAAAACTAAAGATTTTGTTGATTACTTTTGCTACAGATTTATTTCAAGATGGAAAGGGCCTTTGTTACATTTATTTTCCTTGCTTTGTGCATGTATGGTAAGTTAATTTCAATTTCATATAGAAATGATTGTAATTTAAAATACGTGAGAGTGTCTTTGGAATTGATATCCGTCCTGCTGTCTCATAGTAAGCTAAATACATCATTGGTATAGTTAAAGGGATAGTTGATTTCTGTTGCAGAATTTTTTGGTTTTTTGTGAGATAATGAAAAACTGAGTGTCAAATTTAAAAGAACATAACATTTAAATGACAGAATCATCTTTGTTTGATCAAAATCGGTTCAGAGACTGCTGAAATATGAGGATTTCTAATAATTGTGTACCACCACAAATATTATTAGATATTTTGAAAATTTGAAAAAACCGTTGAAATAACTAAATAACGCCTTTTACCAATGCCGATGTTGGCTTTTTTGTTGGCATTTTTGTGTTGCTTATACTGTATTACGCACAACCAGCCGGCCCATGTATTGTTGTTTTGAATTAAATAATTAATTAACGGTCACCGTGTTTTTTTGAAAGTTGGGCTGAATTGGTATGCTCGTATTGGCTAAATTTCACACATTTTGGGGTCTAAAATTACCTTCACAGCAATTTTAGGTTCTAAAAGGGTACTAGAAATGTCATAGATAAGAGTAAGATCAATAACCATGCACTTTGAAGGCATTTGCGGTCTGAAAACAGAACTCAACTATCCCTTTAATACAGTTGATTTTTAATCATTGATAGCATCACTGCGTATATGTTTATTGAAAATATTCATTAATAAATATATCTGTAAAGACTATACTGCTTATTTTCTATGGAAATAATTACGTTCCGTTTATCAAAGCAATAGGTACTAGCCTTTTCTTCCTGGTATTAAATATACATGTCATTGAAAAGACGATTCGTGAATTTTACTTTTTTCTTTCTTTCTTCCAACCGATTTTATTTCAGTTTGCACAGCTCAAGGTTAGTCCATTTCGTTCTCCTATCTTTGCATTATCTTTCTGAGGTTTTAATATTCCCGCATATTTTACAATATTCATCCGATGTTTTATGAGACGAAAAGAACTTTTATTTTTACCCCCTCCCCCCCCCCCCCCCCCCCCCCTCATCACTGAAGTTAACTCCTTCCATAAAAATACCGTTATTTATTTCGGGTGGTGGTTAAAATTACAAATATATATTTACCAATATGACGGTCATTAATATGCTTTTTCTTTTAAATGTTTTGTAATGCTTTTTACCCAATATTATTATGTATTGTAAAATTTGTATTTCTTTCTTTCTATCTTTGACTTTCTCATTTTTGCCTATTCCTTATTTTACTTATCTTCACTTTGACTGGTAGTACCCTAATCATCTCTCTCTCTCTCTCTCTCTCTCTTTCTCTCTCTCTCTCTCTCTCTCTCTCTCTCTCTTTTCTTCTGCTATATGTAAAGCTATTACTAATCATTCATTTATATGTATTAAATGCCTTATGTTTTGAAATATGTTTGTAATGTATTTCTTCCGGTGTATAGGGTAATTTTGTTGTCTATTTAATTTGTGTGTAACACCATACGCACGGACATACTGAAAAACGGCCTTTTGGGCTGAAAGTGTGTTTTTACCGTGTCTAACTAAAAATCAACAACAGCCTTCCCCTCATACTTGGGCAACCGTCATCTTTTATTGGGGCAATGAAATATTTGGATATTTAGATGAGAAAATTAGTGTCACTACTTGTATACTTGATCATTTCTCACTTTGCACCCTATTTTTATTATTCTTGTGTGTGTACCTGTAAATTGACAATAATCCAAAATCGTGGGTTCCATTTCAATAAATTTAGATTGGTTTTCTTAAATTCATTTTATTATTGTCGAAATTTTGTTTGCTCCCTCCGCTTCGAATACCATTTTTCATGTTTTCCTCCATCCCTCCCACGTCTGGATATCAATTTAAGTCAAAACAAATAATTGGCGAATAAAAAATGCACTGCTTTACTTACAGCATGGAAAGTGTGTTATTCTTAGGTCAAAACACGTTGTCATGGTTTTCTTTCTTTGCCCATCATTGTCACACGCCTCCAGTAGAACCGCACACCATGAACAATACCGGTTATTTAGACAAACAATCGTCATGTCAATTCACCAGTCCGAAGTGTCGTAGTCATGGTTGCGTGTCTTTCTTCTTTTTGTTCTGAGAAGGTTCGTAATTTCGGAGTTTCATTTGAATTTTATCGTTCCTATTTTCACGAAGTGACGGTAGGGAATGAAAATCGCATACAATAATGCGTGCGGATTTTCCTCACTACTGTCTCTTCGTGAAAATAGGAACGTTATGATTTCTAAAATGATAAACGGGTTCATAATTCTAAAAATAAATTGTAAAAAGGTTTATGATTCCGAAGGTTGATAATTCCGTAAATTAATTAGAACCCTGTAACGTTTTGGGAATCACAAACCTGCGGAAGAGTGAACCCTATGTCACGTTTTGAAATTATGAACCCCGGCCCCCGGGCCCCCCCCCCCCCCCCCCCACTCAGAGGTCGGAATGACCGCATGCGTGTTGCCAAAATGTCCGGTAAAGGGGTACTTTTCGTGCGACAAAGTCCGGCCCGAGAATTGTAAAAAAAGGGGTGTATTTGACTTTTCACCCGGAGATTTCTTTAAAAAGGGGGTGTTTTTTCTTTTTCTCTCTCATCTCTTTGGACTCCTGATAAATTATTCCGAATTTAGGGGGGTACATAGCGCATTTTTCCTGATTTAGGGGGTCTCCAAGGCAGGAAAAGCCCGCGAAAAGCCCGCGAAAGGGGGGTTCGAAAATGTTGGCAGTCCTCAGATAGGGGGTGCTTTCAAAAAGAGGGAACAAGCATATGCGTACCCTAAATAACACTGAGTGGGGGGGCCGGGCCCCGGCCTTAATTAATTTCATGGGATATTTGTGTTTCGGCATTAAGCACCTTTGGAAAAACGAGTAACCCCCGTAGTCCCACTGAATTGATGACAATCAGCAAAAGACAAACAATTGCTAATTCATACCTTGGAAATATAATACTAAACAAAGAATCTTTTCCCATATACAGTGATAGTCAAAGTGTCTGCGAACTCAGAGGGTGACATTGTCCTCACATGCATGGTAGATGGCGCTTTCCAACAACCAGTGCAATGGTCCACCAACAGAACTGGTAGTACGGTGAACATTATTGGCGGAGATGACTTCACCAACTTGGAGGTAAGTTGGATCAAATGATAGGCGATCTTCTTGAAGGAATCTTTACTTTTTGCGGGGGGGGTTCTAGGTTCACACATGATTTTAACAGAGAGAGGGGTTTGGCGGGAAAGGGGTGAGGAAGAGAGAGCGGGAGAGAGAGAAAGAGAGAGAGGAGGGGAAGGGAGAGAGAGAGAGAGAGGAGGGGGAGAGGAAAAGAGAGAGAGAGGGAGAAAAAGACGGAGGGAGGGGAGAGAGAGAGAGAGAGAGAGAGAGAGAGAGAGAGAGAGAGAGAGAGAGGGAGGACGATAGGGGTCAGGGGCAATGAAAAGATCTCTCTCTCTCTCTCTCTATGTAATTTTTAGTATGGTATACTTTTGAAGGAAAATAAGTAAGTAAAAGTGTACCTTTATGATCTATTTGATCGTCGTAATGAGAACTCCCTACATCAAACATGTAATGCTCGAATCCAGCCGAGTTTGAAAATTCCAAATCATCACTAATTTTCTCTTTCTTTGAATGCTGTGTTACAATTCTATCAGGTTTTGCCGAACAACACCCTTATTCTTCGAGCCTCATATCACGGGTATTACTTTTGTACTCACCCAATATCTGGACGTAACTACACGGCAAAGATTGTGAAAGGTGAGCTATGATCAATAAATATATTAAAAAGTAAGTAAATTAATATACAAATGAATGAATGAATAGATGATATACATACATACACACACACATAATACATACACCATTACATACATACATACATACATACACCATTACACACACCCTTACGTACATGCATACATAAATAGTTCAATGAACAAATAAATTGATAAGGAGATGAAGGAATGAACAAATGAATACATTATAGATAGATATATAAATAGATGGATTTCTTAATAAATAATTCATATTTAATAAGATAAATACATAAACAAATAAATAAATAATTCAGTTAATAAAGGATTATATCAAAATGTATCAATCAATCAATAAAATGTTCAGACATTCAGACACTCACTAAGTCAATAAATTAATATGTCAGTCAGTTGATATATCTATCAAGTTATTCTATCTATCAAACATTCAAGCAAACAATCTATCCATTTTTTAGCACCACCTCTTCAGATCACTCGAATTCCCCTCGGCAATGGCGATCTTCTTCTGACCTGCCTCGTCAACGAATCGACAACGATCCCGGCGACGTGGTCATTCAAGCGTCGCGGAAATACGACCTCCACCAATCTGGTTGGCGGAGACGACGACGCCCACGTCCAGGTGCTGACCAACAACACCGTGATCGTGCGGGACTTCGGCGCCGAGGACGTCGGGCAGTATATGTGTGTGGTGAGACATGATGGGTTGACAAGGAATGTGACAGCCAATGTGAGTCTCGGTGAGTATAGGGAGTGGAGAATGTGCATACATTGTGTGCGGGTAAGCCTGAATCCGATTACCGGGGTAATAATATATGATTGCAGGGCCCTCAGGGAGAACAGTATGAATACTGATGAGGCTACCCTGGGTAAACAAGACATATTATTATTATTATTATTATTATTATTATTATTGTCACTTGTCAAGTCGAAAGCAAAATCAAAATTAGTCGGATTAAATCATTTGTAATTCAGTCTTTTGTAAAGCAAACCACTTAATAAAAACAAAAATTCGACAGCAACAAAACACCAATGTCATTCCATTGGGACATAGAGGCAGTTGCAGGATTCTTTATAAGAGGGAGGAGGGGGGATGCACAACAAAATATTTGACACAAGGGGTGTCCTCTTCACCCCATGCTATGTCGTCTACACTGCCGAAGTGGTGTCGAATACTCAGGTTTGATTATTTTTTCTATTTTTTTGTTCGTTTCTGTTTTGTTTGATTGTCTCTTTGTTTTACAGCTGTAAGACGAGACATAATAACCTTCACCACATATCAGGATGATAACTTTCACTTCTTCATCACGTGCAACGTCGATGGCGCCCCCGCCACGCCCACTCGCGAGGTCACGTGGTCCTACACAGAGGACGATGAGGATGAGATGCTCACGTTGATTCCAGCGGGTGATGAAGGATCGCATCTCCAGGTCTTAGAGAACAGCACCCTACTCATCAGGAATTATAGTCCAGAGGATGCCGGGAGGTATTACTGTAACGCTCTGCTGGGTGATGGCACTAGGAAATTGAAGCGAATAGACGTCGGAGGTAGCTAGAGAATAAGCCTTTTTTCTTCAATTGGAAGCATGAATATATCTAATTTCAGCCTACTATAGTTACATTACAGGAAAATGATTTAGAGAGCATTTAATGCAATCGCAAGGACTTGGAGAAATCAAATGTTTTGTATCCCAAACAGAGATCATAATTATTTGGATTACATAAGGCGTTGTTGTATAGTGTTCGCACATATGCGATGTACCATGAACCGAATAGAACCGCCTTGTATCTTATTTGTGATCGTGTTATTCGTTTTTATACTATCATGTTTAGTTTCAATCACTCTCCAAACAAATATTTTGTTTTGACAGGGCATAAGCAAAACAATTTTGAAGAAGAAAATGTGCCAACAAGTTTACCGATGTGCCACCCCCCCCCCCCTTCTCTCTCTCTCTCTCTCTCTCTTTCTCTCTCTCTCTCTTTCTCTCTCTCTCATTCTCCTCTCTTTCCCGCTCCTTCTGTCTCGGTCGATGCCTCAAGATATTTATTTGTTCAGACGCTTGATCTCTGAAATATCTCTGCTCATGGAATTTTGCGGAGAGAGAGAGAGGGGGGGGGGGCGTTTCTTTTTATGTAAACACCCCTGATTATCGCTCTGTTTGAGGGAAGATAGATGTCATGTGAAAACAATTTCCGCTCTTTTCTTTTCTTCTTTACAGGTGCCCCTCTCTCCACTGTTGCTAATGTTTGGCTCATCGCCTTGGTAACAATTTTCACTATCCTCCGGAGCGCATCATCTCTTTAAGAAAGAACGTGTTCGTTAAATCATCATCTACAATGATTTAAAAGGGATGAGCTAGCGACAGCGTTTACAAAATGTTTTTTTTTTGTATTTCACTTTATATATGTGTTTTGCTAGCTAGATAACGGGGATACTATGCTGAAGCTCTTTGGCTATAGTTCCATGAAGCATGGCACCCTGTGATTTTGAAAAAGCTGTCACTTTTAGATTTTAATTTACCCGGACACTATGAAAACCCGAAGCTGTGACATCATAACAATCTATTTTTAGAATTTCTCAATTTCGTCTTCATTTTCCAAAAGAGCATCGAAAATAATGTCCAAAACCAGTTGAGAATGTTAAGCATTGGCTGAGATATGACCACCTGAATGAATAGATTTCCTATATAGGAGCTCAGTGTTATATTGCTCTGGCTCCTAATGTTATGAACCAGAGCAATATAACACTGAGCTCCTATAGGAAATCTTTTTATTCAGACGGTCATATCTCAGCCAATACTTAACTTTTTCAACTGGTTTTCGATATTTGGACATTATTGTTGATGATCTTTCGGAAAATGAAGAAAAAATAGGGAAATTCTAAAAATAGATTTATTTTAATGACGTCACACTTCACCACTCTGACCGACTTTGCTCCAGTTTTGTAAAGATATGAATTAGCTATTATAGCTAGTTTATTATTCCGAGGGTATAGAGGTAAGCCTATCAAATATTGTTTTCAAGTTTATTACAGAGTCCAAATAAATTGAGGTTTAAGAGAAAATATTGAAAGAGGGAATTACTATAATGGGATAATTACGATTAAGTATGAAAGGAATAAACAAACAGACAAATAAATAAACAGACACAAACAAAACTTTAAAAATAGTCAAATAACCTTCTTTCTAAAGAGCTATCGAGAAATCTTCGTAATGAAATTGATAGTTTAATTGTCAATATTGATTTTCAGGCATATTTGTTGTTTTTTACCAGTAAAAATGTAGTGTTTTGATATATGCAGTTGTATCATATTTAGCATAATGTTTGATAATATAGCAAAATAAAATGTGCATGGTTCTGTTCCAATTGCAGCACGGTAGTTTTGATATAATTTGAATTGCAATGTTAAACAGAACTTGTTGGAAACGGGATGAACATCAAACTCGTAGATAAATGTGCATCAACAATAAAGTATTGGTCACAAACTTGCTTTTTAATGCTTTATTTTACGGCAATTTTCGTATTGAAGGAACATTTTAAAATACAAAGCTCTTCTCAGAAGAAATGAGAAAAGAAGACAATGATCAGAGTTTACGAGAGAGAAGAGTTCGATGGAAAGAAATGTGGAAGGAGGGAGGGAGAAAGAAAGACAGGAAACGAGAGAGAGAGAGAGAGAGAGAGAGAGAGAGAGAGAGTGCGCAGGAGAGAGAGAGAGAGGGAGAGAGAGAGAGAGAAGGAGAGAAGGAGAACATGTAGAGATCGGGCGAGAAAAGGGTAACACAAGTGAGGAGAGATACGGATAGCAACAGAAGATAGAGAGCAAGAGAGAGAGGGGGTGGGGGGAGTGGCTGAAGAAGAAGGAAAAGCGAGCAAGAGAGAGAGAGAATGAGGAGGGGAGAAAGGGGGAGGGAGGGAGAGACTGAAGAAAATGAGTGAGATAGGAGATACAGGGAGTTACAATGAAGTAGGGGGAAAAAAAAGTGAAAACAAACAGGAAGATACATAAACTAGAAGGGATGGGGGTGTATATATCAGAAGCCTGAGAGCTAGAGGGAGAGAATGAAAGATGGTTGGGAAGATGAGAAGGGGAGTAAGAGGAAGAGAGAAAATATAGAAAATGTGTTTTTTTTTCCTTCTATGGCAGGATTCTCAACCCTCTTTCTCTCTCTATAATTATATACCTTCTCTCCCTTTCTCTATGCTCTCTCACTATACCCCCCCCCCCCCCAGCTTGTTCCATCTCCCTCAGTCTCCTCTCTCTGTCTCTTTTAACCTCTATCTCCTCCTCTCATTTAGCCGTCTATCTTAACCCCTCCCTTCTTCCTATCTTTTAACCGTCCCTCTACCTTCTCCCCCTCTCTTTCTCTCTCTCTCTCTCTCCATTCCTCTGTTCAATATGTACTAACTGATCTTACGATTCCCATTCCTCTGAAGATACCATAACATTTAAATCAACTTTTGGCTGTAAATACTCACAGAGTTATCAAAGAATTGACTAATTCAATTCTTTGATATATTAATTGGTTTAATCAAGCATGTAGATAAATTATCAACCCCTTGTGTCCATAAAGTACTCCTATCTGTGAAAATGAATCCAGCAATGAAATGAAAAATGTTTCCATAATGATATAATTTTTGTTTATTCAGTTAGTTGTATAATCAAGGATACCAAGGTCAGCACTTGGTGCTCTTTAAATCGGTGGACCACTACAAATATCTTATTAGGGGCTTCAGTCTGACTAGTAAGGCCCTTAAATAAAACATTTCTTACAAAATAAAATGTTAAATTAATTAAAAAAATATTAAAGCATTCAAACTGAGAAATATCACCCAAAGAGGGAGAAGAAAAAAAAGTATAACAAAATAATCAAAAACATTTTTCGACCGACCGACCCATGTTTTGGCACCTAAAGGCCTAATAATGATATCAGCTTGTGCAAAGCACAGTATTGAGTGATCAGGCTTTTGCGTCTCTGTGAGGCTCTTTCTCACAGTCCAAGGTCAATAAGCGAACTCAGGTGGGGAAAAGCCCCACAAGTCCTGTTTTCATCAGCACGAGATTGCCAAATATCCCGCTATTTGAACTATCCTGATCGCAAATTATCCAGTTAATTTGCGTCTTCATCAGCCTGAAGTTGCAATTAACGGGAAATTTGGTCGAGATAATCATCCCAAGATATCTTGGGATAGTTAATTTTTCGAGTTCGAGTTTCAAGTTTCGAGGTCAAGTCTCGAGCTGATGAAGACGCGATAAGTAACTTCAGAATTATTTCCCCAATCAGAAATAGCGGGCTATTTGGCAATCTCGAGCTGATGAAAACAGCCCTACAGAGAAGCAGAAGCGTGATCACTCAATACTGTTCTTTGCTCAAGCTGGTTATAGTGCATGGAGAGGGAAACTGTAAATACATTAATGGCAATACAAGGTCTGGAAAAATACATCCTGGAAAATAAGTGAAGAAAATAAACTCCCTTTATAGCAATTTGGTCAGAAATTGATTTAATGTCCAAAACATTGAAGATATGTTTGATTTATCTTGTTGCATCCTTGCTTATTTTCTCACCTCCTTTCTTACTACGTTTGTGTGCTTTTTTATGGGCTGATAACATTTTCTTCTTTGGAAAATGGTTGTCACATATATCACATACATAAACTTTTGACTTGAGAGAAGTACCTGTACCGCTATTGATATTGACTGAGCTGTGAGATCTTTGATGTTGAGATAAACCCATCAGTGACGTAAACATTTTCTTGCATTTCTCACATTTGTGAGTCTTCAAACAGGACTTGCTATCGACATGCTCATCGAGAGAATCTTTCGAGGTAAAAATAGCATCACATTCTTTGCACAACAGGACACTTCCATCATCTTTGTGCGTCTTTAGGTGCCTCTTTAAGATAATTTTCTCACTGAAAGTACTTGTACATGAAGGGCACTTGAATGGCTTTAGTCCCAGGTGGTTGTTTTCATGTCGGTGAAGACTGGCTTTGGTGGAGAGCACCTTACCACATTTGCCGCACACAAAACACTTCTTGACATTGTGATACTTGTCCTGGTGTCCTAGCAGTTTGGATTCTTTTCTAAACGACATACGACACTTGTCACATCCATGGGGTTTCTTGCTGTGGGTTTTTAAGTGTGCTTTCAGATTAGCTGCTCCGCTGAACTTACGATCACATAACTCACAAGAGAAGGATAGTTTTGATTCATGCATCTTCATATGGTAGCGCAGGTACCCCAGCTGTTTAAAGCTCTTCCCACACACCTCGCAGGAGAAAGGTTTCCAAGTTTCCACATTCCTCCTGCTTTCCTCTCCGTTGATCCCATGCGTGAGCTCGTGCTTCTGGAGGTTTCCTTTGTCGCTGAAACCGCGCTGACAGATGATGCACTTGTATGGCTTCAATCCTAAGTGGATGATCTCGTGGCGCTTCATGCTGCTCGGTTCCTTGAACATCTTTGGACAGTACTTACACTTGTACGGACGTTCCCCGGTGTGCTTCCTCCGATGGATCTCCAGACGCCTCAGGGTTGGGTAGGACTGTGCGCAATCAGTGCACTGGAATAGAGGTTTAGTTGGTCCTTCACCATGCACCATCAGGAGATGCTCCTTGAGGATTGGTCTTCGGCTGTAGGACTTCTCACAGTGGTCGCAACTGAAGGGTTTCTTGTCCTGGTGAGTCTTGAGGTGGCGTTGAAGATTCGAGTTTGATTTATACATCTTCCCGCAGACCTCACACGTAAAGGGTTTCAAGTCAATAGTAAGAGGATTTGAATCTATCGTAAGTTCATTTTGATCTCCTCCTATATGTAAAGCAACATTTTCCTTGTCATTCTTACCGGTATCACTTTCACCTGCTTCACTCCGTTTCGACTGGATCGATGTATTACTGGTTTCCAATCCAACATTTCTTACCTGGTTAGATTCAACAACTTTGGACGTCCTCTTCTTCTTTCTCACCTTCCCAGATTTCTCCATAGAGCTATTGTGTCTATGGCAACAACCGTTTTCATGACGTTTAAGATACAGGCCCTTTGTGAACCCCTTCCCGCATTTTTTACACCGGTGGGCCTTTTCTCCTTTGTGTATTTGCAGATGTCTCTTCCAACTTGAGTAGTAGGTGAATGGCTTCTGGCAGCTTGGACAGACGAATGGCATCTCTCCGGAGTGTGTCCGCTCATGAGCACGCAGGGTTGACCTTTGTGTGAACTTTGCGCCACATTCCTTGCATTGGTTTCTTTCAAGAGTTTGAGTGTCTTTGACATCGACCTGCCAGTGACTTCTCAAATGCATCTTTAACTCAAGTGATGTTCCACACGTATAGCTACACTTTGTACAAGCATGAATCTTTGCTCTGGTGTGAATTCGCTCGTGTACCAGAAGGGCAGATGGTGATTTGAAGCGCTTCAGGCAAAACTGGCAGCCATACGGACGATCAGGATAGTGGTTACATTTGTGGGACCAACGTGAATACTGATCTGAATATACCTTCGAGCAGAGAGAACATGTGTAAGTCCTGTCCGATAAGTGGATAATTTTGTGTTTTTCTAGGGCCCGTTTCCTCAAGAACCGCTTACCGCAGGCCTTGCATTGGAAATCCTTGACTGATGTGTGGACGATCTGATGTCTTCTCAGGCCTACAGTGGAGGAGAAAGTCTTAGGACATTGACTGCAAGGGAATGGCTTATCATACGTGTGACTCCTCAGATGGACACCTAGTCGAATAGCCGATGAATACTGCCGGGGACAGTACTTACACTTGTGGACGCCACAAAATACAGGTTCCCGATGGCAACATTCTTTGTGAGCTTTCAGTGTTTCCTTGTAGCTGTACACCTTGCCACACAAATCACAGGGGAACTTGATTCCCAGGTGGACATTCTGGTGACGGTAGAAATTGGAAGACTTGGAATATGTCTTCCCACACTTCTCGCAACAGTATTTTTGAGCCTTTGAGGTTCTGCAGAGTTTGACCTCAGTTTGCACAGACAGTTCATCTTTCTCACTCTTCACTTCATATTCCCAGGCTTCTTTCGGAACATGAAGTTCAATTGCTGATTGTCTATCTTCCGTCTCAAGACCTTCAACTTTACCTTTGATGAAGTAGATTTCACTACTGCTCTCAGTCTGGCCGTTCTCTATGTAGTCACTTACAATTAGCTGCGTGTGCATGGGAATATGAATTTCCATTGCAACTTGTCCAAGGAGTGTATCTGGCTCAAGGTGAACTGTTGCAGGAATCTGGGAGAGCTCAGAATCTTGATGAATGACACCTTCAATGTGTGCCTCCTCTTCTGGAATATGAGCAAAATGTCCAGCGCTCAGCGACCCTTTGTTGTCGTCTTTTGCAGAGTCTGTGACCACCCCAACCTGATGGGCAAGGAGAATAGATACAGGTACGACTGATGAAGACACTGCTACTGATGATGAGTCTTTCAATGGTTCAGCTTCAACAACTTCTGTAGGTTCATCTGCAGAAGTTGCAGACTCCTCTACATCATCTCCTCTGCCTTTCCTCTCAAGGTTAGTAGATCCAGTGTCTTCCGGACTGTGTGATTCCGATGCAGCATCTAGGTGCGTCTGGACTGATGCAGATGGAACTCTGACGACCGTTGCCATTTGACCCGTTGTAGATACAATAGCTGATGTTGTTTGGGTAGAATGAGCAGAAACGGAGGACATCTTACATGAAGAGTCCTTCCAGTGCTGGGCTAAAGCGTCGCTGGATGAAAAGGGCTCCCCACAAAGCAGACATGATGTGGTCTCATCTACAAGAAAAATAAGAAAAGAAAAAAGATGAATGCATTGGAAATATGATTCTGTTCATGATGTAAACATTTCAGTTAGTATTTCACTATCTAAACCAATCCAATCCAATCCAATCCAATCTGGGCCTATAAGCGCCAATATTTAAAGTACATGTAGGTGTCTGATTAATTGAAGGCGCCGATGAGACTGAATAACTACTGCGTTTGCTGTCCCCGATTTAAAACATTACATATACTGAGAGTTTCAACACAGCTACTAGCCGCTACAACACCTTTCTTTCTTTGCTCCTCGATATTCACGCTCCTGCCAAGATTCGCAAGGCTAACACTCATACAGCACATTGTACGGAAGTGCCGGTCAGAGGTCAACACCATTGTATTGAGATCGTAAAGTCACACGCTACACGTGAAAAGGGAGCTAAGCTGTATTGCTCTGGTAAGATATTTGCTAATATTTCGTTATTTTTACCTCCGATTTTGAATTGCCGTAGGTCATTAGGAGTAGAAGCGGCATAACATTTGTTAAGGCTACTGTCCAATATTTGTTGGGTGCGGGAAAGTGTGATTTCGGACACATATTAGGGTTTGTTTACCTGCCTCTCCGCACACGTCTTATGGGAGGCAGTTAAGGGTTGGTGATATTGTAGCATAATTGGTCCAGTATTTAGTAAGACGTAGAGGGCGTTATAGTTAATTGTGAAATATATATATATATATACACATCGTGGGATGCAGTCAGTAAGCGTTGAGCTGTCGTTGCGACAGGCACGTTACATGGAACGAGATAAAGTTACTTGAACTGCAGATACTGTGCAAGTGTTGTTTCTTGAGTTCCTGTCATACATTTAGTGGTTGCGGGAGTGAGTGAAAGGAGAGGTAGTCCACATTTTTCTTACACGATATACTTTTGTGAGAGCCCACTGAGAGATCATTGATGAATGATTGTCGAGAGCGTGGACCGGGTTTTGAGAGACTGCACAAGGCAGAACGCTACCCCGGCAGAGCCCGGTTACGCCACAACATCAATATCATGAAAATATTATCACCAAGCTACTTTGCTGGACACAAAGAATTTAAGTGAAAAAATCATAACAAATAGAGGGTTTGACTGCAATATCATAATTTTGGTATCGAAAGAACAGAAAAATCCCAAGCTTGCTCCTCGATCCTCGCACAAATATCTTATAGCATTGAGTGGATTGAGAACAGCAATGGCCAATCTGAAGAGCCCATGTTGGCTAGGCTAGGCGCCAACTTATGAAAATGAGGCTGAGATCGGATGAACGATCTGGGCATGCGCTAATTGTAAGCTAAAGTTCTACGTGCTGGAGTGCTTTTCTAGACTAATGTTAGGGAGGCCAATGCCCAAATCTAACTTTTTAATTACTAATTTGTTTATAATAAAACAAACATTAAAAGAAAGCATTTCCTTTCACTAAGAAAACTCGCCCATCTGCCGACTCCAGAATTTCCACAAAATAGGAGATATCCAGCTCTTTTCAATGCAATTCCTTCTACGCCTGGCCGTACGCAAGAGCCTTGAAACGATCAATTTCATGGTCCCAAAAATTACGTCGAGAATTAGACAGGCCCGAGGGAATAGGCGTGTCATTGACCGAACAACAAGTTCAAAACTTCGCGCGAAAGTACATTCATCTTTCGGCTAGCCTTGAATCGGTCGCACACACTGAACCACTTCAACCAGGCAAGCCGCAATACAGGCTGAAGTTGAAATCGAAGAATTCGAACCATCAATGCAATGTACGTACAACTACTACATCTACGAGTAAAAAAAGAAGGAAAGAACTAGATCTAATTCATTAATATTTACCTTAGATTGGTATTCCAATAACTTGATTTTCTCATGAGTATTCCTTATGATTTCAGTCGGAGATCTACTGTACAATCAACAAGAACGACCTCCATAATTATCCATGCAGCTGTGCAGCTCACACTCAGATCCGTGATTATAGGTATGTTGTGGAGTGTACAATTGTGCATTTGTTATAGATTTTATTCCATAGATAGTCTATTTGTTTTCTTTTTTTTTTCCCCTTTTTTTTTTCTTTTTTTTTTCCCCTTTTTTTTTTCTTCTGGTAATTTTCTGACTTGGACGACGAGCGCACAAATCGTAGGCGTAGTCGTAGAAGCCTTACGCCCGGGCATTGGCCTCCCTACTAGTAATGTAGATCTAGATCTAATGCCAATCGGAATCGCAGACCCCGTCTCCCACCCCACCCCCCCCCCCTATCTTCTTCTTCTTCTTCTTCAAGATAATCTGCCTCCTTCAATACTGAAGATTCTTGCAGATGCCGTATACTCGGCCTGGTTGGGGTATGCAGGTGGACCATATACACCGGGGTTTCCCCCTACTCTTAAACGAATAGTGCAATGGGTTCTTAACGTGCAAGGGTGGTGACTCTCCTGTACACGGGGCCTCCATTTAACGTCCTATCCGAGGGACGGAGTGTTTTCCACTTGACATAACCTGCATCTATGAACAAGGGAAGGGGCACGTTAACACACAACGCAGGCTTCAGTCATCCGCCTGGGCGGGAGTCGAACCCGGGATCTTTGGTTCGACACGCAGACGCTTTACCGACTGAGCCAACTCGCAATTGCAGATCGACTAGGCCTATACCCCTAATATCAGCCACATGATATTGTCAATGCATGTCCTAATACAGTATTTTCTTATTTGAAATAAATAACTTCTTTCAACGAAAATGCACAACACCAACCCCACTTAGCTTAGTTACATGCATGTAGACTACCTGGAACCACATAGAATCGCATACGTGGGACCGTAATAAAAAAAAATCTTGATGACATCAGTTGTATATTTTGTCAAATCAAGTATGAGAATTGTACAATTACTATAAAATAATAATGCATACCATTTTCCATTCTTTAGTTGAAGATAATATCAGTCAATTTCTCAAAAGACCCATCGAAACGGAAATAATCACTGTCTCGAATCTCGATGAATAAGAGAGCTATGCTGAAAATGGTATGAATATTCATGTCAACTTAGTGACGTATCGTGACGTAACACGAGACTGAGAGGGAACTCCCTAAAAACATAACGTTGTATAAGCTTCCTGGGGGGTGTTTCACAAAGATTCTAAGTCGAACTTAACTCTAAGTAGAACTTAAAAGTTATGGAGAGCCATTTGTAGCCTTGAAATAAAATATATTCAAAAGCGAAAAATCAAGTATTTTAGACTTTCCATAAATTCCACATCAAGAACATGAAATCTCCCATGATAATAGAAAATACGAATGATTTGAATCAACATTTTATGCCTTTTAAAAATAACTTTTACAAAATATTTTCAAGGATGCTAATGGCTTTCCATAGCTTTTAAGTCCAACTTAGAGATAAGTTCGACTTAGGATCTTTGTGAAACACCTCCCTGGTTGTATTTAATGGTCCTGTCAATTCTCCCAATACAACTTTTCTTGATTATAGAAAATATAGTAAAATGAGGTTATATCGATAAAATGATGAGAATGCGTAGACAGGTTTCCTAGCATATTCAAATTATATGCATTATTTCTAAACAAAGGTTGTTATTTACAACCTGAAAGCTTGCCTAGGGCATATCCAACAAAGTACAAATTTATATTTCATTTATTAATAACAAATCTATGACAAAAGAGAAGGACTTTTTTTCCTTCTTCTTCAAATACTCATTTTCATTATCAATTTCGAGGATCATTTTGGGAGGGCCCCCGAGGACTGGATGAACGCCCTCACCCCTACTGTTTTTCATCGTGTTTTTTTTAAATCAACAACCTCGACTTCTTCATGACACCTGAACTTGAATGCTATGAAGAGTGTTTCCATGGATACTAGTATATCCATGTGAATACTCTTCACTTTGTCTAACCATGCATACCCATGGTCTAAATCTCTCTCTCTCTGTGTATCTTTTTTGTTCTCTCTCTCTATCTCTCTTTCTCTCTCTCTCTCTCTCTTTCTCTCACTTTTTCTCCCACTCCCTCCCCCTCTGTCTTTCTCTCTCTCTCTCTCTCTGTCTTTCTCTCACTTTTTCTCCCACTCCCTCCCTCTCTGTCTCTCTCTCTCTCTCTCTCTGTCTTTCTCTCACTTTTTCTCCCACTCCCTCCCTCTCTGTCTTTCTCTCTCTCTCTCTCTCTCCCCCTCTCTCCCTCTCTCCCTCTCTCCCCTCTCTCGCTCTCCCCCCTCTCTCTCCCTCTCTCTCTCTCCCTCTCTTTCTCTCTTCCTCACCCTCTCCCTCATCTCTTTCTCTGTACCAATCCATTCCTCACACGCACTCTCTACATGTACAGTTAATAACTAAATTAGTAACACCCCTTGTAAATTTAATGTATTTTGGGTATTTTTCGTGACTAAATAATGAAAGGTGCACTGGTTGAATTAGGACCTTCGTTGAATAAGTAAGCTTTGATATGTCACATTCTCAAGAAACTGGGAGGGCATGGCTAGCTAACAGTATCAAACATCGAATGGTTAGTTTCTGGTTGAGAATAGTAAAAGGTTCTCCCTCTAAATATTCAGTCAAATTCTATTTTTTGCAAAGGTTAATTAGTCAGAATGTAGATATGTCTACTTCTTTCAAGTGGTTATCTTGTATCGAAAAAATATTGAATCATGCTGGTCTTGGTATTGTTTGGCTGCTAAAGCAAGGGGAAGGATTTAGCAATAGTTGGATACTGAGCACTCTGAAGTTGAGATTAAACGATATTTCAAAACAAGATGTGATCGCAACAATTTGGACAAACAGTGTGTGCCTGAATTATAGGATCTTTAAAAAGGATTGTCTCTTTGAAAGGTATTTAGTTTTGCTGAGTAAAAAAGATAGAATAACACTGAGCCGTTTTAGATGTAGGTCACACCGTTTACCAATTAATAATAACAGATTCAAAGAAGCTTTTAATGAAATTAGTATTGAATGCCCATGTTGTGATATGCATGAGTCTGGTGATGAATTCCATTATGTTTTTGTATGCCCTTTTTTCAGAAAGGAAAGAGAGTTATATTTAGGTCGCAAAGTAATAGTTAAACGCCCTTGCACATTACACATCTTGAATTTATTTTTATATTCCGGTATAGGACAGCTGAAGAAATTAGTACTCTTCTTAAGGATAATAATGTCATATTTTGCTGGTCTATATACATGTAAATCTGATCAATCCAATCATATGTTACCCATAAAAAGGAATGTTACAACCCGAAGTGGTAGGTTAATGATCTGTAGTACAGTCTTTCTTTAGGTCAAGTATAGTTTTGATGGTTTGTTTGTTCTTTTGTTCATATTTTTGTTAGTATACTTTTTGTTTTTGTTTGTCTTATTACATTATATTCCATTATGTTTTTGTTTGTCCAATGGACGATTATGCCGTATTTTGTTAGTCTGCATAAATCTTAACAATTCAATCACAACTCACTTACATGTACACAAATTAAACTTATAATTTCTTATATAGTTAAGACAATAATGTATTTTGTTTTTTAATTATTTTCTGTTTTTTATCTTTCTTTTTCTTCATGTTTGTATTTAGATTGTTCATGTGGTATTCTCCACTTTTCATGTATGCTTGCCATATTGTATAATATTGTATTTATGTTTAGCATAGGCTAGGTTTAGATCATTCCTATTTATCGTTATACTTTTATATTGTTGTTTTGTTGTATTATGTATTCTTTGTATTATTAAGCTACGTTTGTATTCTTTATTATGTATCATTATCATGACATGTACATGTGTTGTACTCTCATACCCCAGAAGGGGGTCGAATGAGTCAATAAATTCTATTCTTCTTCTATTCAAGAAACATAAATCGGGACAAATCATATCTAACATATTTAAAAATGTACAATTCTTGGTAAGATATGAATAATTAAGTTGTTAACTGTATAATCACTACCTCCTATCACTCTCGTTTTCTCGAATTGTTACATTGGGAAGCATAACAGGGAAAGTTTCAGGAATGTATGACAAAGAATGTAAGTATGTTTTGAAGTTTTGGAAGGTATCGCAGCGGCTGTCTAATGGCATTTCCAGGCGCGTACGCAGGGGGGGGGGGGGGGGGGGGGGGGGGGGGGTTGGGGGTTGAACCCCCTCCCCCCCCCCCCTTTGGTATTTTTTTATGTGTGTATTTTTTTAATATATTATATAATATTATACCAATGGCTGACCTAATAAAGTTGACCTTACCCCCCCCCCCCCCCCCAACGGAGTAAAATGTCAAATTTTCAAATTTCGAGACCAAATAAAAAAAAAGGTGTCCTCTTCAAAGAGACTCTAATAAATGTGTGATAGGTTCCATGTTTTAATACGGATCCCCGTCCATGTGGAGGGAATGGCTATAGAATCTTTATTTTGGTTGTTCTCTGAAATCGGTAGGAAACACATAACACTCTCTGGATCAAGGGCGTAGCCAGGATTTTTTTAAGGGGAGAAAATATCTAGCGGCGAATCAGCCAGCCGGTGAATAAGCGAGGAGGGGGGGGGGGTGAACGCTCCTTCCCCCCCCCCCCCCCTCAACATCCACTACCCCCTTCCCCCTTGAGCAACAAAAAGAACACCCCCTTTTTGCCAAGGGGGGGGGGGGTGTTTGTACACCCCAAAATACCCCCCCCCCCTCGATACACCCTTGCTCTGGATTTACTATCATTCTCTAGTGACTGTTTCAAACGATGGAAATAATATTTATTCAACATTAGCAAATTTTATTATACACATTATTTCTCCCTACTCCAAGTCCCTTCCCATAAACAATACAGCTTGAACATATTCATATTTAAACGATCGTATAAAGTATCTGCATGCCTTCTTAATTTTGCAGTGAGAGTAAAAGATGTTGTTAACGTCTGTATCATAATACTAAAGAATTGTATACATCATGATTCAAGCTTACACCAATCACGGCCAAATGATAAAAGATGATTACACAACAAGTTTCAGTTTCTCTCAAATAAAGGTTTTATTCTCTAGTCATTATCATTTCCAAGGGTTACAAAACCAGCCAATTACTGTCCTAAGTGTGATTGATATATTGGTATTATAATAGGAAACACACTGGTTTTGTTAGCATTGTGGTTTAAGATATTGGTAGTTATCTGTCACTTAAACACATTTTCAAAAGATAGACAATGATGGACTAAGCGATTTAGAAGTACTTATCAAAACAAGAGAAAGAACATCAATAAAAATGCAAAGAAGAGAAAGATAATAACGGCCGATTCGATTTACAAGTATTTATCAATTCGAGAGAAAACCAAACAGAACAGATTGAATAACAAATATAAAGAAAAGAAAGGTAATGAGGAACAATCAGATTAACGAGCATTTATCAAACCATAGAAGATGGTACATCATGAACATTCGACGTATGAAACCAACAACAAAATAGTTTCCAGGAACTATATCTCCAGAAAATGAAAGAACGTTTGTCATTTTCCATGTAGGCCTCTGGGTTATACGATACTTTCTACTCCGACTTCCTACACTAACTGAATTACCAAACCTTAACACTATATAAATTTGTTAATATCTAAAATCCAATTGCAACCTTAAAATGGCGAAGAAGGAAACAAAGGGGGAAGGAGAGAGAAAGAGAAAGAGAAAGAGAGAGAGAGAGAGAGAGAGAGAGAGAGAGAATAGATATTTAAAAGCAAAAGAAAAAGTAACAGGTAACTTGGAGAAATAAAACAACCTCTTATGCCATTGCCACACACCCACACACCCACACACCCACACAGCTACAAAGCGCCCCTCAGCTCAATGACCCAATCTACGCCACGCCCTTGTCTAAAAGACATTGACCCATTGCGTGTGAAAATCTTCTAAGTCTTGTGATAATACTGTAGTTAAAGTTGAGTCTGTTGACAGTGAAAACCGAAACAATCTAAAGAGAGTTCCATGAAGATTATATGACAACTGTAGTTTCGATTGACAGTCTTGTGTTTTGTTCTGAGAACAACAGTTTTACTGTATAAGTTTGCTTGGTAGGCCTTCACAATCCTTTAAGAACAGCCATGAGGGTTGAAGGAAAGTCCATCAATGAGACGTCGAGTGGATTTTAATCAAAATACAAAATTGTTACAAACTCTTTGAAATAAACAACGTCTGATAAAAACAAATATAAACAAAATTTAAGGAACGTGGTCGTGATAGAGAAAAAGAAAGGCGTACATTTTGGAGGTCATGAAGAATATTCACAAGGTGACAATTTTATGTTTTTCTTTGCAAGCTATTCTGAACATTCTTTCCTATTATTATTAAACAAATTTTAGTTATACAAAATAAACCTCCACGATTGATGAAGAAGGAATGAAATTAATTTCAAAGAGGAGAATAGCGATTACAAGATCGCTTGAATATGTCCTCGGTCAGAATGCAGCTTTTCTCTGAAGAATCGAATCATGAAATTGTTAACAAAGCAAAAAGACTTATATTAGTCGCAAAAAGCAGAATTGTCATTTTGTGATGGTATCTTCAAAACTACCGAGGCTTTTCATCTCTCATATCCTTAATCGGATTTTCTCTAACTGTCATAGATTTGTTTCATTTTAATAGTAGGCCTACTAATGGGATTCTGGGTTTACATAGCGCTTTAATGCATCGAAAATGTATCTAAGTGCTTTACAGATACAAGTATAATTATAATTACCCCGGTCATCAAATTCAGGTCTACCCGCATACATTCTCCACTCCAGGTGAGCATTCCAACCAGGGGCCATTTTACAGACGCTCACAATGCTGAGCAAACTACAATGACTGCATGGGGGAGTGGAAATTGTGGGTTAATGTCTTGTCAAAGGGCGTTAATGCCGGGCTGGGATTCGAACCCTCAACCCTAGGATGAGAGTCAAGTGCATAAACCAAAAAACCAAGACACCTCCACATTTCCTCTCTACCTTCAGTCAGTGAAGGTTCACTACATAATTATTAAAGTATACAACTTGCATTTTGCTCCTTGTAACATGTAATTGTCATAAAATAGAGTACAGTCAATACGTATAATTGTGATGTGTGCATTATACTGGTGTAGTTAGATGTATACATTTATATATGATCGCATAGACTTTCAAGAATGTAGGCAATTTTAATACCCTAATTTACTGCTGCCTGTAGACATCGTGATTGCACTATGTTATAATTCATTACATGTTTGCACATATGAAAAAGCGATGAAAAGTGCTATTGAAATTGCCATACAGGTTTTTATTTTGAAGATCTTTACGGTCGTGTGTCAAGTGTAAACAATGAAAATGAATATCACTCGGTTTTCATTTTACGTATACATGTATTAAAGAAACAGTTAAATCTTGTTCCTCATACAATTTTAACAATGACATCTTTTTTCTATAAAAATTGCAGCAAAACTTACAAATACATAGATTACATACAAAATACAAAAATATAAACATTATTGATTCAGCTATAACAGTCATCCTCAAATTTATCAACTACACAACTTCTCATAAACCTGTCCTCCATCAGTTTAATTATACAATGATATTACATTCATCTCATTTTTTACAAATTGCCATGGTTACATAATATTATTACCAAACTTTGTAGGCCAACCTTATTACAAATGTGTTCTACATACAGCGCCGACCTATATCGTTCTGATAAATCACGTTGTAATATAATCATAACCGTTTTGAGCGTATCGCATTACATCATAACATTTATAACATTAATTTATATACCTATAAGCTATTGATGCAAGACGCATGAATAATAATACTGTTTTATGCTTGTGAAATGGAAGGAAATGTGCAATTTTGGCAAGGATCAAATAAATGAATGACGTGAATGCAAAGTATGCAGGGTTTCAAGAGTTTAAGAAAAACAAAAGTTAAAGATTGGAGATGCTCCATTTTGTTTCAAGATTTGTTCGTAAAAAACGAAGTCTAAATGTAGAACTGAAAGGAAAGTGACCTCAGTAATGCTTGATATAAAATTTCATCATAATGGTGTTGATGTAACAATTTCATGATTACGTTTGCAGCAAATCAACGAAGGTGAGCGAAAGAAAATATATGTAATGGAACAAGGTGACGTAGTGATCTAGTTAGTGTTAGCTCTGTTCATGGTCATATACTCGGAGTCAATGCTGTACGTATCCGGTGACATTGGCACATACTCATCATTCTCCGATTCGGTATCCGTCGCATCGCACGCGGTCATGACCGCGGAAGTAACCGACATGCGGTGGGTTGGAAGCGGTAGAGGAGGCGGTCGTGGGTGCCGCATGACCAACCGCGTTGACTGACCGAGGCTGTGCCGTCTCTGTGAGCTGGAGAGTGTGGATACGATGATGTCAGAGGGCTGCACAAGGCTGGATCGCAATTCCTTGATTTCCTGATATATCTTGGGCTCCCCCTCGTTTCCCTCCTCAATCTGTGTAAGATGGAGCATGATAGCAAAAGCTTTCGAAAAATCAACCTGAGGAAATTTCAATTGCATTGTGCGTCACCTACTCTCTCTCTAAAAAACGAGTGATCACTGACGTCACTCCTCTGGAGAATGAAAATGTAGTGAAAATAGAGTGAACGTTCACTCTTTTCTTCTTAGAGAGCACTCTAAAATCAATCGATATTCACTCCTAAACAAGTGATCACTGACGTCACTCCCAAGAAAGTGAAAATAGACTGAAAATGCACCCTTTTTTTTTTAGAGAGAGAGAGAGTATTGATGTGTTTATGGCAATGGAATATCACTCGAACAAAATGTCTATTGGCATCGAAATAAGGTATTGAAATTGCCTTTAAGTTCATTTGTTGAAAGTCTTTGCGATCGTATAAATTATGTAAACGATAAATATATTTCTCGAAAGTCTGATGAAGCTTTCTTATGTTATACAGACGATGGCATATTCAGCATAAGGTGGAGCCGCCCCCTTCCCCTCCCTCCCCTCAGAAGCCGGGGTTGAATGCCAAGGGATGATGCGACTGATTTTATTTTTAATCCTGTAACAACTGCTCCGGGCTTAATTATTTCGTCAAAGGTATAAGATTAGAGGTGCAATGAGTTTTACGGTAAAGATTGGGGGTCAGGGTTGAGGATAGGGTTGTGTTTAGTGCTGGGTTCAGCGTTGAAGTTCAGAGTGCAGTTAGTGTAGGTAATTGACGAGGACCAACTGTTACCAAACTGTTACCAAATTATATTTGGAATGAATCTACGAAAAGAGGGATGGTGTACTTCAAAACCAGTGAGGAAGAAGAAGGGGGAAAAAAGAAAAAGAAAGAGAAAAAGAAGAAGTAAAAAGAAAAAAAGAAAAGAATGAAGAATGAAGAAGTCGGAGGAGAAAAAGCAAAAGAAGACGAAGAATAGTACGAAGAAGGTGAGAAGAAGAAGAAGAAGAAGAAGAAGAAGAAGAAGGAGGAGGAGGAGGAAAAGATGAATAATCCGTTTTTTTTTTTATATAGCGGAGAAGAAGACGGAAAAAAGAACAGAGAAGCTTTAAAGTGGAGACAAACTATAGAAAGAAAAAAAAAGCAATGCCTTACATTTTGGAATTCCGGATCAGAAAAGGCTGAATACAATTTAAATTACCGTGTACAGATTATTACTCAAAGATGACAATAGAGATGAACGGGAAGCATCACCTACTCGATCAGGTGATAATGTCACATGACTTTCTTCTCGAGCTCCAGCTACTTGCATCGATCCTGCATGTGTAGGAACATAATGAATATAATGAAAATAAACTGCAGTCAAATAGCGTTCTGTTGAGTCACCCGTTCATCATTTGCCGGTGTATATAAATCATGCCTACATAACAGACCTGACCTTTAAGAATATCTTTATTTAAAAATGAACTATATAATTCAAAGTGATGCATGTGTTTGGCAATACACAATAATCACCAGCATTTCTATAACAATGACGTCATCGGCTTTGCTAAATTTACTCTCTTTTTTTTTGGGGGGGGGGGGCAACCACAACAGTCACAGACGGTACACTTACAAATAAAGGTACAATTCTGCTACAATAGAAGCACGCTCTGCTTCTATAGAAGCACCCTCTGTCAAATGCGCGTAGGTAGATGCAAATCTGCACCCCAATTGCACCCTTATTTCTATAGTGTATATAGGTCCATAAATTTGTTCTTCCAATTATGTAGACTTTTATTCTGTCACAACGATGTTTGTGTAAGCTTATATGTATTAAAACCCGTCTCATTTGTTTGGAAATCAAGCTTGAATCGATATATTAAAGGTAGTGGTCGTCATACCTTTGACGACAGCCCTGAGGACGACGGAGACAGTGACAACGATCACGAAAGCACTGACGACGATTACGGCGATGATGACGAAAATGAGGTCACGAATCCACAATTTCTCTGCAAAGAATATGAAGCAGGTATTGTGAAGAAATGTTAAACTTTGTAACACATTTTCAAGGGCTACGCATTCATAAGTTTAAAAATCATTACGAAGCAAATATATTTCATGAAGAAATGATTGTTAATGATTGTTTTACCTGAATTCTAAGAAAGTGCTCGTAAGGATAGGCCTAGGTAACCAGGGTTACGACGGCTTTAAGTCCTCTCCGATGAAATTGATAATGAGAGTTAATGCCTTACCAAGGGGCACGAGCATATTGACTTTGTTTCGAACCCTTGACCTCCCGGTTACGAGACCACTGGTCTACCACTGAGCCATCGCACCTTCTTTCGTATCCATCAGTGGGAGTGTTTCATACAGACTACGATTAACTTTAAGTTTGACTTAACTATGGCAGGCTGTTCATGCCACTATTTGCTCTCACCATTATGAGCTTTAGATAATATAATGAACTATCAAATAATGTAAATTCTGTGATTTGTGACCATGATTTGTACATCCCTTGCGAGACCAATGCCAGTAAACGGTGAGAGCAAACAGTGGCATGAACGACCTGCCATGGATAAATCCAACTTAAAGTCGATCTTAGTGTGAAACACCCCCAAGGTTAACTAAATTTCGATAATCTTCTTCTTCTTCTTCTTTTTTGTGCAAAGCATAAGCATTTTGCAATTCAAATTCAGTTTGGATTATATGAATTCATTTAACATTTTCTAATTGATTTAACACACGTAACCAGAGGTTCATCAGTTAAAAGTGTATATACCTTCTCGCAGAGCCGGGAACAAGACAGTTTACTGAAATCACATTAAGATTGAAAGGCACAAACAACAATCTATGACGCTATATCCTTAACAACCGAAAGTGCACACAGGACATTAATATGAGTATAAGTCATACAAATATATTTCAGAGAAAACAAAAGAAAATGGCTTCATGCTATAAGACCTTAAAGGGTCCCTTTCGTGATATTCGAATTCTTGGTATTTTGTACATGAAACTCATCTAAAGTGTAAATGGTCTCCGTTTGAACTTATTACGTATCTAAATATTGTTTAAATAATATTTCCCCCATGTATTCATGCCTAAATCACTCTGCTATGCCCCGCCCCTTTTAAACCCCGAATTCCCGTTCTTCGAGAATGATTGACGTGTGACGTCAGAAACAGACATCGTCGATATCGGCTGCTGAGAACCGGAAATGTGATAACTCCTATCAGACTTTTTTTACACAGACATTAATAGTGCCCTTCTGGCTCTCAACAGACGCTATGGTATCTCTAAGGCTTATTTACAATGCTATATATGGCAATGAAATAAACTGATAATGAAAATCCTCAAAACATAAACGGTAGAAAATGTTGAACATTAAACCCTCCCCCTTAGGCCTTAAAAAAGATGTTGTATTGCCCTTTGCGACCTACCCAAAAATCTTTAAATATACCGTTTTTTAGAAAAAAAATGTATTAAGGCATTAAAAACTGAAAAATATCAACCCAAACAGGGAATTTAAAAATGTTTAAAAGTATTTTTTTTTAAATTAAAAAAGATTTCCGACCGACCGACCCATTTTTTGGCACCTAAAGGGCAATACAACATCATTTTTGTTTAAGGCCTTATTTTGTAACCCACATTATATAGGGCCTAATTGCGTGAAAGAGCAATTTTTAGCAATGTACACAAATTCTCGGGTGCTCTGTTAATGTTATTTTCGAGTTGGAGAAAGATGGAAATGGAAAGCCTTTTTTCTCTTTGTTTATTTTAGAATTTCCCACTCGATATGATTTGCAAAAAAGAAAACGAAGCAACATTATGTTCTCTGTCGGTACAGCTGAAACGGGCCATCCATCGTTTTTGAATCTTAAAGCCCCACTGTCCTACTTGTAGCTACTTGCTCCCTCTATATAGAAAACTTCCCCAATCGGTGCCTGTTGGTCCCCCATGATCCTCTTTTTCTTATGTTAGTTGAGAGCTGAGTTAATGAGATAGCCACCTGTCAGTGACCTCGCTGTGTGGTCTAATCCCTTGTGGCCCAGTAGTATTGACGGTCTTTAAATTCCATTCTGTATATTATTCGTTGTTTCTTTACGGAAATAAAATCAATCTTACAAACAAACAAACAAAAACACAGCAAACATACATTTTAAAAAGATATAAATGGGAACTCACCAGCAGAAGCCTTCTGTAGATCCGAGCCTTGATCATTCAAAAATACAGTGGGACTAGGGACGGAAGCCCGTGTACTCGCCGTGCTCTCCCCGCACAACCTGTGACGGCATCGAAGGTCGACCTCGTAGGTGGTCGAGGCCAGGAGATTACGGACTTCGTGCACGTGGTCAACGACGTCGCTGTACTTGGTGCCGAGATATTGCGAGATGCATTCATCGCCTGCATGGAGTTTTGAAAAGAATAAAATAAAAATTAAAAAAAGGGTATTTAATATAATTTCTCTTTTTGTCATTTCGACAAAAGGTTATTTGGTTTAAATGATTTTTATGGAAGCTTATCTGAATGCTGAAAGAATAACTCGAAACGGTTATAAAGGAATACGATTTTAAAGGTGTGTAGTGCTTTCGGGAGCTTGGGGAGAGGACTTCGGGGTTCTTTCGTTCTTTTCTGCATGTGCTTCACTTAAATTGTGTATTCAAGAAAAAAAAAAACTTTTTTGTGGGGGGGGGGGGGGGCTTGAGCCTCTAACTCCAGTACCCGGTTACTGGATAGACGAGTTCGAATTTTTTCGCCATCGGACTCATGAACCTTTGGACAATTTCGGCCAAAACAATTTTCTATTGGGCTTACCTTGCGTGGTATCGCAGGTGCTGAGAGTGCACGTAGATGAGTGTTGAATGCCGCTTAGATCGAGAAGGAGAGAGGTAGAGAGTTCTTGTTTAACTGACACGGCCATCATAGAGTCAGTCAAACCTGGAAAGAGAAATGATAAATGTAAACCCTGGTCGTAAAGACTCTCGAGAATCGAACTCACTGTCAATATCAACATCATATGTGGAGGTGTCGTGGTCTAGTGGATACGTCATGAACCGGACTGTGGGTCACAAGTCATGGTTCGCGGTTCGAGTGGTCCTGCTGCGAGTACTATATTGCATTTGGAAAGACATCAATCTAAATTTGCCACACTCGACCCAGGTGAAGTAATTGGGTAGGCCTACCTGGCGTTAAAATGATAGAACGCCATAATGGCAGCTATACTTAAAGCCGGGGTAATAATTGTGAAGCGCCAGGATTTCAAAACCTGATAGACATGAGCGCTATACAAGAACTCACTAGTATTGTTATTATTATCTTTAAATTGAACATAAAGTCTTTTGATTATGTAATAAATGTATGTTACTGTAATAGACATAATTATACGTTATCTGAATATTCGTCTATATAAAGAGATGATAGACAAGATTACAAAATTGTCTAAGGTCGATTTTTCGAAAGTATTTAGATCGTGCTGGAAGCTAATAACAGAATAATAACAGAAGTAACAAAATCAGTAACAGAAGAGAGAGAGAGAGAGAGAGAGAGAGAAATGGTGGGGGAGGGGAGCCCCCAAAGATAGCTGTTACTCACAGATAGCTTTCTCTGCAATGATGTCCTCCGCCAGAGCCACGTGACCAACCCTGCATCGTAACACCTTTCCGTCATCCTCTATCATTGGGTTGTAATCCAACGCGCTGATGACCCTCATCATACCCGAGGTCATCACCGTGGTCGTCACCTCGGCTTCGTCTGTCACGTTCTCCTCATCGAGTGACCACGTGATGAAGGAGGCTGGAAAGCTGCTACCAGCGATACAATATGGCCTCTGTGGTGTCGAGGAGCTCACGTGATCGTTAAGACCAAGGATGTTGATTGGTTGATCAGGTGGTTCTGAAGACAACGAAAAGTTTAACAAAACATCAGCAATTAAATCATCAATCCTTCAAAAAACAACGATGAATTTTGCACAAGTGTTAAAACACAGCGCTTGTTTCTAGGCGGAATTAAGAACTAAATCGCTAAGGTAATTAACTTGATGGTGAATCCCGGTTTCCTATATCATCAGTGAGACTACACGGGCAAGAATGAGGAAAAGGCTCGAGTCTGTCTGCTTTTTATGTAAAGCTAATCTTCGATTTGTATTACCAATCATCTATTGCTGATTCAAGTATTTAGGACCCGCTTTGATTTTTCTTCCCCTTTGTTGATGTTGTTGCTGTTCTTTCTTTGTTTAGTAGCAACCAGTCAATGCTTCATTTAATGCCAAATATCATTATAATTATTTTTAACACTATTACTTCTTTAAAGAATATTAATGACGAGATAAAAAATTATCATGCCAGATTATTATTCCTGTCTTTTTTTAGCGCTGTCCTGACGAAACCGATAAATGTGTTTTAAGTTTCCTTTGTAATAATTGCACTTTTACTGCAAGAAACCCAAGTCAATGTCATTTCACACGAACCTTCTACATTGATAACAATGCTTGTGTTACGAACTAATCTCCCTTCCATCAGGGCCTGGCATGTCAGTAGTATTCCGTGGTGCAAGCGACCAGGGTTAGCGATGAAGAACGACGATGTCGTGTCTTGAAGTCGAGCATAGTTTGAATTCGTTGTTGATGTCCCCGGGTCTGTCTCGTCGAGAGCGTCGTCGATGTACCATGCTATTGTCACGTGAGGTCTCGATCCGATGGCCTCGCACACGAACTCGACGTCCAAGTCGGGTTTGAGTGTCACGGTGCCCTGGTGGATGATGACGGGGGTTCCCTCTGCTCGACTTCGGAGATTCAACTCACTGGGCGCTGGAGAAGATTAAAAGACAAAGATGGGAAAAGATAATTCATCGATTCTTTGGTTCTTATTTTATTAGTACATTTAAATCTGACCCTTGGTCTAAAATTATTTTTAACACCGATCTCAGTCTGAATTCCTTTGTTAAACCAGTCGGGTTTAATTTTTGAGTAGAATACGGGTTTGTGAAATCGACCGTTGATCTTGTATTCTCCTCATTTTGAGTTGTATCCCCCTTTTTCCTACATTTTTATTGAAATATATTTTCATTTACTCTTTTTCCATTATCTTTACAATTTTCTATTTCTCTATCAGGATGTTTGCTCTTTCTCTTTCTCCTTTCTCCTTTCTTTCTCTTATTCAATTTATTTTCATTTCCTTTTCCTTCTCAATCATCTTTCTCCTTTTCCTTATCTCTATCTATTTTAATAATAATGATTAAACATTTTTATATAGCACATACCACATAGGCAAATAGCATGTCTCTATGCACTTTAAGAAAAAGAAAAAAACAATGCACTGGGTTCACGATTCTGATGATTTATGAAGTGGTGAAGAGATATGTCTTTAGAGAATTGATAAAGGTTTTACTTAATCTTTCTTCTGTAGCTTTTCTCTTTCTCTCCTTCTTTTTCTTTTCTTTCTCTCCATCTTTCTCCCTTTTTCACTCTTTCTCTAACTCCATCCAACCACCCCTCATCCCTCCCCTCCCCCCTCCCCTCTCTCTCTCTCTCTCTTCGTCAGCTCTCTACTCCTTTTAAAGTCATTTCTTCTCTTTTCTATCTCTCTCGCTCTCTTCGTCTGCCCTACCACAATTCTTTCTTTGTATTTTTTCTTTGAGACACCCAAAGTAATTAACTCGAAATTATACTACATACATCCATACTACATACATGTGCTATAAAGCACATGTATATAGAGGTATCATCAAATAATTATTGTATCCTTTGATGTGCAAGTTTGATCAGCTAAGTGACGTTTGAAAAGAAAAACTTGAATCTCACCTGCTACAACTTTCAGATTCACGTTAGACCTTTTCCCGACAGATCCAGCTATCTTCACATCACACGTGTATGTCCCCTCGTCGTCGATCTGGACTTCGTTGATGGTTAGGTTTCCACTCGATGTGAAGTCCACAGAAAGACTATATCTGCCCTCCGTCTTAAGCGAACCCTCGTCAGGATCCGAAATAGCTAAAATGGTTTCTCCATCTTTTAGCCAGAGAAGTCGTCCGAAATCTCTACTGGACGATGTCGGTGTGTAAGAACACGACAAGGTGGTCGATGCTCCGTACCAAGCCTGACCTTCGTTAGCTGTTTGAACTTCGATTCCATGAGAGAAACCTGTAAGAAGATTTTAAAGGGAAAGATAACATTTCAGAGTTGTCTTTTTTAAGTAAGCTAAATTTAAAGACAATTTTTTTTCTCCAGTTCGAATGGACCTCACAATACCTAATTATATTTCCGAAAACCAAATACGGCTTTACTTTTCATACACTTTACCATTTTATGAAACACCCTCCCCCTTTCAAATATAGGCCTTTGGATGAGCCAACATGCGGCATGACGTATCTTTAGAATAGGAACACATGGATTAACGCTTCAAAATTATTGCTACTAATTTTGAACCATAATTATTTTTTGGGAATCCTCTATGACTTTTTGTGTTCGGAATGATGAATCTTCGGATTGATAAATCTTTAGAAAAAAAACGAACCTTCGAAATAATGAGCATCCCCGAACATTATAATCGGGCAATTCCAAAAGAATGATTTCGAGAAAATGTCATACAATTTTCAAAAAAAGCTATTACGTAATATCTTTACAAGTACGTTTCATTCGAGCATGCCACAAGAAACCAGATTTTATCTTAAAGCTAATCTTGAGCTGTGGTATGGGCATCGTATGTCAAGAGAACATGGCTATAATTCATTCTGGATTGTTTATCCTGAAGTAGATTGATCATTGTTTGAGCCAGTAAAATAAAAACAACCTCACAAAAAGTTGGTGGAAATCATCATTTCTTCAATAAAACCCACAAATCTCATTTGCACATACACTATGAAAAGGTTGGGCAATATTTTCCAACACTTTGGCAATAGTCAACCCAACCATCTATTGGGCAATATTTTCGTATTTTGCCCAACAGTTGGTCAAGATTTTCCCAACAAGTGGGCTAAAATGGTCGGGCAGTTGGGCAAAATATTGCCAAATAGATGGTTGGGTTGACTATTGGTACAACGTTGGGCAAAGTGTTGACAAAATATTGCCCAACCTTTTCACAGTGTATACATGGTGTTGGGCCTACTTATTTCATTTCCTTATCTTTCTATGCTCATTACTCAACCGCTAAACATGTTTTTACCAAAATCGTACCAAAATCGTTTGGCACATGTCATTTATTTGTAATCTTGAACATTGAGTGTTAGTTTTGTTGGATTCTGTGAGAATTTATTTTCTATCATTACCAGAACTCAAGCTTATCTTTAACATGAAGTTGAAGCTTCTATCAACTTTTTTTTTTTTTTGTGTGCAGACTCCTAGAATGACTTCTCCATAGAGAATGATTTTCTCGAGGCAGCATGCAAACAGCAATACATTGATAAATTGGGCCATTCGGCTCTACGAAGTCCAATTGATTGGATAAAATCTCACCTTAGAAATAATAGTAATGAAGATAAAACATGTAGTAATATTTATATAGCGCTAAATGATACTAATGTTTCTAATCGCTGTACAATATTATTCCCCGGCATTAGTCGAGCCGAGCTACCTTGATAATATTATAAGGGGCTCTGGTATTTGAGGAATTTCTTTCTACCGGATACCCATTCACCTGCACTGTTAGAAAAATATTAAACAAGTTGTTTAAAATGTTAAACAACCACAAGTTAACCCGTGAATCGCTCAACTGTTGTTTAAAAATTAAACAACTTAAGGTTGTTTACGTTTTGAACACTTAGTTGTTTAAAAATTAGAAAAACTTTTAAACAACAGTTGTTTAGTAATAAAATTGCACAACTCGGTTGTTTAAAGCAAGTTGTGTAAATGTTAAACAATAATGTTTAAATTACTAAGCAACTGTTGTTTATTCAATATTACTGCACAACTGGGTTGTTTATAAGGAGGTGCTTAAATGTTAAACAGAACTGTTTAATGGTTAATACCTGGTTGTTTAAATTTGTGAGATGACCTACTGGAACCACTCCTGAAATAATCACAAAGATTACAAAGTCACTGTAACATGTAGAGCTTGCAGTTGCCAATATTTGTTCATCATATTTATTTAACAGTGACAGACAACAATATTATTTGTCTCTATAACTTCACCTAAACCCCATCGGCGAAGCCGAGAAGAACCAAGTCGTCGCCTTGCCCTTGTTCCGCCATTTTCATCTGCACTGCACTAGCACTTGCACTGCATGCTTGCATGCATGTACTATGTACGTACTTTGTGCATATCGCATGTGTGCGTGCAAATTGCAATCGCGTATCGAGAAAATGTCAACTACGCGAAATCATGATTGGTTAAATCTATCACGTGATTTCCCCCCCGGCACTTTTTAAACAACTCTGTTTAATTAAATCTTTTTGTCTTTTAATAAATAGTTGTCTAAGCCAATCGAGCACTGATTTTTCAATTCTGAACAACGTTGTTTACGTTTTTAAACAACATTCTTTTAAACAGTGATATTTTAAACACCGTTCTAACTGTGTGGGTGGAGAGTGGCAAATGTAGATTAATGCCTCGCCAAACGACATTATAGCTGCGACTGGACTCGCACTGCGAACCATGTGATCCATAGTCCGGTGACGTATCCACTAGACCAAAGGTTAGTGTCAAATGCGTTAAAAAAAACTAGGGTTGGTAGAAACGTAAACTCCATGTTATGATCACGCCAACCATTCATATTATTACAATTTTGTTCCTTCTTTATTATTATTATCATTTTTTTTTTTAATTCCCTTCGTTTTCTGTGAATGCCGTGAGAGCGTTCTTATATTTTTCCCTTCCATGCATCCCGAATAACATAATCATCTGGATTTGTTAAGTCCAAAAAGGCGGTGTTATGATGAACATATATTTAATTCTCTTTTGAAAGAAGATCCATGGATAAATCCCAGCATACAATTAGTCATGTACAACGAATAAGCTTGCGATAGGACGTCTAAAAGGCATGGTATAATTATTATGACATGCATGACGCAGAAAAACGCTTTCGAGAGAGATGTACAATATTAACAGCACAATCATCATAATTATGCCAGAATGTTTTACGAGGGGTTTGTCCCTCCTATCCTACAAATGAAGTATGATTTGAAATTCCCCAACCATTTTAAGAACAGGTTGTATATGCCTCCAAATGCCATTACCGTCTACAATGATATAGTGACTATATTACCTAACCATTGCGAAATTTGCCATCCCGGAATGACATAATTTGGAAAGTGGATAGGTTAACATTAATGCAGAAAACAAAGATCGGGTTAATCTTTTAATCAAATTTAGACTGGGTAAAATGCCAAATATGAGGTTAATTAAAGTTTATACCATACCATCATGACAATTGGAGTAATACATGCATGAATGGATAATATTTTAGTTATATGTTGCAAAGAAATTCCTTATTCATGATAAAAAATAACATTTCATTTTTAAAGCGCTTTATCATATCGATACAAAGCGCATGTATACAGTGTTTAATATAATGTATAATATATACTTAGTGTACAAGACGTCGTTATATGAATTTATGGATATCATTTTATCATTCCATTAATGATTAAATAATCATCGACGTGGTGTGGTTGAAAAAGATCATCAACGGGTGTGAAAGGTATATATGGTTAGAAGAAAGTCGTATATCAAATACCTCCCACATGTAACTCGCTTAAAAGCGTTTTGAAACGACAAAAAGGTTTACATTGATATGATTTTTTTCTTCTCAGAAAGGAATTCCAAACAAAAGGGAAGATGTTATCTAACTGGTGAAAAGAAAATAATAGTCTTGTAAACCTTTAACTAAATAATTCAATATTTAACTTTAGTTTTACTTTGTTTCATATTTAAATCTCATGTTATCTCTGTCTTCTTTCTTACTTCAAGCATGCGGCTTGACAATATTCTGAATTTTATATTTTGTCGACAAAAGTTACCTTTGAATCATGTTGCTCTTACTTTCCCTTTCAAAATTGTATATGAAATATGAAACAACAAACCTATACTTGTACTGAACATACATATCATTATTGGGGCGATTCAGTTAAGTGTCCATTTTTTGTTTTATAGCGCAAAAGTTTTCACATCAACAAATATCATGAATGTAAAAATGATTCTCAAATTACAGAAATAGAAACTTTGATTTCTTACCGATCAAGAGAAACACCGCCAAATATGAAGTGAGATTGAAGAAAACGTGATTATTCCGATGCAAAAACATGTTTAGTGTCCCAAAATACAGCCGACAGTTTAAATAATCATCAAGTTTCTCAAATCATTTGAATGCCTAATACAGAAATCTACTCAAAAGCCCAACATGACGACGAAAAGTACCGTCCTGAAATGCTCTTTTGTTAAATCCGCCGAGTTGTGATTACTATGAAGAAGCGAATAAATCTTACGATGAACTGCAATCGGTCTGCTTATTTTATTCAAGCTGTCTAGTTCACGAATGTGAGAACATAAAACCAATCAGGAAACGACCAACTCTGAATTTATTCAGATTTCAGAAAAGAAAAGACAAACGGGTATTATGGCGCCTTCCGTCACTCTCTCCCTACACTCTTCGGCGGGGAATATGTCTTTCGCAGCACAAACCTTCTGGTAGATTTTACAACGAGGAAGAAGAGAACAAATTTTATGAGGTGAGATTTAACCGGTTATCCATCGAGTTTTCTTCGTAAGTATGAGTATGAGAAACTGAAAACCTATATTTATCATAATTTTTATCAACCGTTACCTAAGCGAGAGTAGATAAATTTATTTTGTTCTGATCATAAGTGGAGCATGATGATTCTGTACTTTCTAATACCATTAGTTCCCACGAATTATAAGGGTGATTTCTCTCTCTCTCTCCCTCCGTCCCCTCTATCTCTCTATTTAGTTGATGATCATCGAAAGTGAAGTTAAAGGGTTGGTGTGATCGTGATTGCAACCGATGGACAAAATAAAAGTGTTCGCAAAGGTCACGTGCTTTAGGCGTAGCAGGGGGCAATACGTTGAGGGGGCACTTATATTTATTCATCCATTTCGGTTTATTGATCATTTTGATAGCAAAACACGATCGTAAAAGCAGTAAAAGCAAATATACCGATGCATACAAAGTTTACATAGTTGTATTATATTGTATTGTATTTATTAAACTTCATTGACGTACATCAATATTCTGTTTGGAAACATATATATCATATAAATCAATTTACAACGTAATGTAACAAATCAACATTATGTTTGTAAACATAATTATATACCGTATAAATCAATTTACAATGAAGTGTTTATAGCAAAAAAGAAGAAAAATTATATCAAGCAGAAACACTCTTTTTTTTTCTTTTTGTAATATTATTCAAAATTATATTAAAAAAAATAATTGCCCAATGATTGACAGGGTTCAAAATTTAGATTAGAAATGGATAAGAATAGTTCAGCATGTTACATTCATCGGCAGGGAGGGGGCAATCTTACTCCCTGAATGAAGTGCGAATCATCAAAACCCTTCATCCCTCTCTCTTTCCCTTTCTGTCTTTTTTTCCTTTTTAGTATTTATTTTATGGGCGAGACACTAACGCCCCCGGTGTCCTTGGTAGCTACGCTCTGTATTGGCATTTTTAAAAGTGGAAACTGTTTACAGTTCTAAGACATTTATTTTCGCTCTTAGATCTCGAGTTCACCTTTCTCTTCGTTTTTTTGTATAACTTTTATATGATTGGTGCTACCTTAATTCGTTGTTTGTGCTGCGAGAAAATAATCACTACTTGTACTTTCATTTTTGACGAGCGGCTTGTTAAATGCCTGTCCAAATGAGAAAGGTTATAATCAAAAGCTTATCATAATGTACAGTTTATAGCTAAATTATTTATACCCCTTGTAATGTAATAACTAAATTAATTATACCCCGGCTTGTAATGTAATAGCTAAATTATTTATACCCCTTGTAAATTTCACGTTCTTTGACTTTTTCGTAACTACGAAAAGTGATCTGGTTAATTGTTTTGGCGCCTTTGTTGAATACTGTTAGATGTAAGCCTTGATGTGTCATATTCTCAAGAAACATACATCGGAACAACTCAATTTCTCACATACTTAAAAATCTACGAAACTTGGTAATTATAGGGTATGAATAATTATAGTTGTTAATTATTTATTGTATCCCTACTCTTCTAGCCAATGCTAATGAAGTAAGATATCTTAAAACGGATCCGGGCTGCAAAAACTGTCATTTTTTGTCATTTTACCCTAACTCTAACCCTAACTCTAACCCTAACCCTAACCCTAACCCTAAACCTAACCCTAAACCTAAACATGCAAAAAATAACCGTTTTTGCAGCTGGGCCGAGTTGTCCCCTGGTCCGAGTTAGCCCGACTCCCTAACGTGCCATAGGGTTAAATAGGGTTCATAAATAGCGATGTCACCCTAAATATTTACGTCAAATGATACTCCATTAACATCCGATTATTTCAAAAAGGTCTGTAAGATAACAACGAAAGTATAGGGCGAACGAAACTGAAAACTAATTTAACTACGATACTTTGCATGAATTATTATTGAAGTGGGTCATTATTGTAACCATCTAAACACTTCCCATCCCTTTCTCTCTCTCTCTCTCGCTTGCGCGCTCTCTCTCTCTCTCTCTCTCTCTCTCTCCCCCTCTCTCTCTCTCTATATAATTATACTCTATCTTTATCTGTATCTCTCCATCGATAGTAGAGCTCCCTCTATTTTTCTCTTTCTCTCCTCAAATTTTAGATGAATCCCAGCAACAAGTAACAAGCATGATGCAATTTGAAAATCATGATGCGCCCCGCCTCATGCTTAATTCTTCTGTTTCAGTTTTGATATGCTTGTTACTTTTTTTCTCCCTCAAAGGTGTATTCATATTACGCCTAGTAAGTGCCCCTTTTCAGGTAAGGGCCCGGCTTTACCTCTGATAATTGCCCTATTCAAATCTGAGAGGTGCCCCTTTTCTTTCCTAATAAGTGCCCCTTTAAATGATGGTAAGTGCCCCCATTTAAAAAAGAGCCCCTTCCCCTTCTCATAAGTGCCCTTTTTCATCTCTGGTAAATGACCCTTTTCAGGTACGAGAAGTTACTCCTTTTCCCTTCAGATATGTGCCCCCTTCAACTTTGATGATTGCCCTTATTCAAATCTGAGAGATAATCGTTTTACTTTGACAAGTGTCCCTTCCCCTTTTGATAAGTGCTCTTTTCATATCTGATGAGTGCCCCTTTTCCCTTCTCATAAGTGCCCCTTTCCCTTCTCACAATTACCCCTTTTCGTATTTGATAAGCGCCCCGTTTATTTTGAATGTCGCTCTTTTTCTTATAATAAGAGCCGCCCCCTTTTCATAACAGCCCTCGTTCACCTACTAAAATCTTATCGGTGCCCCTTTTCTTTCAACTAATGTACATTTTCCTTTATTATAAATGCCCTTTTTATTCTCATAAGTGCCCCCTTTCATTTCTGGTCAGTGCCCCTTTACACCTCTGATAATCTCCCTTTTAACAATGATACGTGCCCTTTTTCAAACTTTAATAAGGGACCTATCCCCTTTTCATAAATGCCCCTTTTCACCTCTTATAAATGCCCCTATCAAAACCTGATGGGTGCCTTTTTCATCCATGGTGAGGTCCTCTTTTTGTAGGTGAAAGAAGTGCCCCATTTTAACCTCACCTTTTCTTTTCTTATAAGTGTCTTATATGCCTTTCGATAAGTATCCCCTTTTCCTTTTATCATTAAACCTCTAATTTCAAGCGACTAAGATCGAGCAATTCATTTTCCCCGAAGCTCGCTCGCATTTATAGATGACTAATTACTTCTATGCAGGGGCGGCGATCCCGGGGGGGACGGGGGGGACACGTCCCCCCCTCGATTTTTGTAGGGGGGGATCGTCCCCCCCGGAAAATTTGAAAAAGTACACAAAAATAATGTACAGCAAATAATGACTAAAGACTGCAACACACTAATAGGCTTTGGAGGGCCCAAGAGTGCAGCGTTTAGATAAATAAAAATGCAAAAAATCTTCTGGCTCGGGAGCTATGCTCCCTCGCATAATATCCTTCATAATGTACAATTAATATTGTAGAAAAGTGAAGTGTGAAATAGGTATTTTGTTTGTCTCATACTATATTTTTGCTAAGGAATATAATTGACCTTGACCCCTCTCGTTCACTATGCTCACTCACTCGTGCTTTGGGCAGTCCCCCCCCCCCCCCCCCACGATAAAATTCTAATTCGATACCAGTTACTAATTTACAAATGTTACTGAAATGGCATGATTTTCCCCAAGCTTCCGGGGGCTCTGCCCCCTGTACCCCACTAAGGGCCCTAAGGTTTGTCCCTGGTTACTCAGCTGACCATAATTAAATTCCTAAAACACCTGAGCTTCCGGGGGCTCCGCCCCCAGGACCCCACCAGGGCCCTAAGCGGGCCTCTGAATGGTCATCTGACCATATTCAAAAGTCTAAAACCCTGAGCTTACGGGGGCTCCGCCCCCTAAACCCCGCCAAGGGCCCTATAAGGCGGCCCCTGGATGCTCATCTGATCATAATTAAATGCCTAAAACCGCTGAGCTTCTGGGGGCTTCGCCCCCTGGACCCCAGTACGATAAGTGACCTGCATGCAAGTGTCACAAATAAGGTATCAAAATATGCTCATCTGACCCTTATTAAATGCCTAAAAACTCTGAGCTTCATGGGGCCCCGCCCCTTAACCCCCGCCGGGGCTTTACCCCTGGACCCCACGCCAAAGTTACACCCAGCTTAATTGCTTTGCTCTATCTGATCGCAAATACTTTATCCCCCCCCCCCCCCTCCAACTTTGAAAAACGGTTCCGCGGGGCCTGCATGTAACATGTAAGAGCGATGATGATGCGGATTTTTTTCTCCCCTCCCCCCAAAAAATCGTTTTGGCTCATTACGTCAATCCTCCCTCGTTCTTCGCATTTTGTCCCCCCGGTCATAAAAAGAAATCGCCGCCCCTGCTTCTATGGACTATATCTTCCGTTAAGAGAATGTGATTAATAACTCCATCAGGGTTAGGTTTTTTCTTCTTTAAAAGATGTAAATTTTCGCACTGCGACTTTACAAATCTTAAATTTTGTCCTCGCTCGCTGCAATTGTATAATTCATTTAGAGATTTCCCTTTGAAGGTCCTCTTTTTTTTCTCTCCAGATAATGCCCTTTTGTGTTGGTGCCCCCAGGCTATAGGCACAGAACTGAACACATTTTCAGTTCAGTGGTTATAGTTCTTGTTGTTGTAGTTGGTTGTATTTTCAGTCAAAATTGACCATTTACGCCTGGTCTGGTTTAATTAAGTCGAGGTAGTCATCGTGGAAACTGACTGTGCTCCGCTGGTTATAAGAGCAAATTCAATGTTTACGTAGATTACTACGTGGGAATACGTAGCCTTTATTCAGGCCAAATAGTTTCCGCTATAAGCACTTTGGCTGTAAAATATTGCGTTTGATGTCAAAATCACGTGAATATTGAAAATTGTATAATATAATTGTGATCAAGAGTGCTACTGATAGATTAATCAATGACGAAATATCATATGAAAATAAATATTAGCCCCGGACTTTTTACCCCAACACAAACATCATTAAGCTATCAGCTCGTTACATACATTTGAGTCTTGAACAAGACCATACGTTGACGCCTACATTTTCCACTACGAGAAGTCTAAGATAATATATCCATATTTTATTCTAAAATCATCCTTTTTGTGACCAAGATCCTTCTCTAGAATCAAGATGACGGTTTATAGTGTGTATATTATTAACAGAGCAGGAGGTTTAATTTATCAGCTAGATCATGCCAATCCTAAAACAGAAGTGGAAAAGACGTTCAGTTATCCGCTCGAGTTAACGCTGAAGATAATGGACGAAAGAGTGGTGGTTGCATTCGGTCAAAGAGACGGAATACACGGTAAGTATCCTGTGTTGTGCAGTGCTAGTGCGCTGCGCACTGAATACCAATCGACTCGAAATATTTTTACTTTCATGTAGGGTCTAGATCTAGATCTAGTGCTTAATCTTATATTATCCATTACATTACATTACATTCAGTAGTGAGTGTGCTAAAAAGAAGAAAGAACCTTAATCAAAATATGAATGAGAACAATGTCATTTCTACAATTATTAGGCGGCTGTGTTATTAAAATACATCGCGAAAACAAATCCTCAAACTAAATTTTATTTAAAGTTTGAACAAAGTCAAAAAGGTTCCCATGTCTGCACACGTACACTCACTCATTATACACACAGTGTCTTGAAGTGAAATATACCATGTTAAGTCTAGGCGTAGTTTTAGGCTTGAGAATGTGATTGATGAATAAAACTACTGAAATAACAAAAAAATAATGAGACTTTCGCAATATTTTTAATTTCTTCTTCTTCTTCCAGTGCTTCAAGATCAAGGTGATGAAGATAAACGCACTGATTGTGTGTGTATATATGGAGAGTTTCACATATCCTGTTATTCCATATTGCGTGAATGCGTATATCGCTAGGGAAGATAGATCCAGACCCTAGTACTTTTATTTGTTATTATGATAGTATTCCTTTTTGTACTCGGAATTGATTCTAAATTTGCATGGAACGCATTTTCAATATAAATGATGCTAATATTGCAGATTTTCAAAATAATTTGATGCAAACAGGTTCAGACAAAATTTGGTAACGTTGACTTTGTTGTTTTTCTACCCAGTTGGACACACGGTGCTTGGCGTGAATGGTGATAATGTCAAAGGTCGTCAGCTGGAGGATGGTCGTGAGGTGCTTGAAGTGATAGCCAATCAGGAGAATTACCCGATAGCGATCAGGTTTGGACGGCCGAAGCTCTCCACCAATGAGAGGATCATGTTGGCTAGCATGTTTCACTCGTAAGTAGCCATACAAAAATGGAATGATATATATCCTGGGGCGTGTTTCACAAAGACTAAGATCAACTTTAAGTTGGACTTACCTATGGTAGGCCGTTAATGCCACTGTTTGCTCTCACCATTTACTGGCATTGGTCTCTCAAGGGACGTACAAATCATGGTCGCAAATTATATACAGAACTTACATTTGTGGTAATTCATTATTGAACGAAAAAATATCTAAAGATCATAATGGTGAGAGTAACCAGTGGCATGAATGGCCTGCCATAGTTAAGTTCAACTTAAAGTTGATCTTAGTCTTTGTGACACACTCCCCTGGTATTTATGTCCCATATCTTGGAGGCCAATTAAATGGACCTTGAGACACAGGTTCTCCATAACTATCTGTCTTTATCTGTTCTAGTTAGTTGCTCAAATGAAGTTACAATCCTGTCCACTGCTTGATGCTATAATATCAGCCCATGTCCTAGTCCTAGTAGGTCTGCTCTTCTTTCTTCTCTCATTAGTGCCTCCTCGCAACATGGATACCAATAAAATAAAGAATGGGTGGATAAAACAGGATCCGTTTCTAAATAACTTTTTAAAAACCAGTAAAAGACTTTAAAGCTTGTTGCAAATAAATACATAAAGAGCTTTCATTTCTTTTTTTAATTGTGCTTGACAATGTACTGAGTATCCCATGTTATCCCCAATGTACATGTATGTATATCCTTAATGCATGTGAATAAGATTTTCAGATTATTTTCTTATTTTCCTGTCTGATTTGTCACTGAATTGATGTGCAGCATGTTCAAAACTCATGACTCACCAAAAGATATTTTAAGTTTCATCTTTATCAGGGAAAATGTCATTACCGGTATCTTTATTTTCATTGTGTTGTTTACAGCCTATCAATTTTGTTTTCAGAGCTCACTAGCATTAATCAGAACGTAGATTGTTGGTTACTTATCCCCCCCCCCCCCCCGCCACCCCCCCCCCCCCCCCCCCCCCCCCCGCCCCCCCGCCCCAATACTGCTAAGCACTGTGAATAAGGGAAACTGTATGTTTCTCCCAAAAGCCTTTTATTGGTTGGTGTGTGTGTGTAAACTTTAACAGTACATGTTAATCAGTGCATTAATTTATCAATAGTGTATACATGACACATGAATGGCAAATTAGTTCAAGCCCAGCATGCAGTTAAAAAAAAAAAAAAATCGTCATTTACCACATGACAGTGTACCGTAGCATTACAAAGCCTTGTATGTTTATTGCACATACATGACGTACAGTACATGAAAGGGATTTGTGATTGATGTTATAGAAAGTGAAAGCAGTGTTAATTTCATTTTCAGTTATAAATCACCATTATGGGTTCATGTTTATCCCACATAATTGCGAAAGACCTAAGCTTACCGATACAAAACAAGTGATAATTGATAAGTGTAGCCTATGGGTTCATCCTGGGTGAACTTTCCTAACGTCATCAATCATTTTATCTTTCTCCTCTTTCTCTCTCTCTCTCTCTCTCTCTCTCCCTTCTCTCTCCCTTCTCTCTGTGTGTCTCTCTCTGTCTCCCACGCACTCGCACAATCTTGATCTCTTGCTTTCTTTATGTCCGTCTTACTTCCCTTTGTCTCCTAATGTCTCTTTCTCTCCTCTCTTCCTCTTGCTCTCCTGTATCTTCTGTCTATTTCCTCCTCCCCTCTCACCCCCAATCTCTCCTTCTTTCCTCACCCCGCCCCAACTCATATTTTCTTCCTTTGCCCTATTATTCTCTATTCCTCTCTCTACCCTCTCCATCCTCTTCCCCTCCCTCTCTTCCTACGCTCCCTCACCTTCTTTCATACCCCTCTCTCTTGCTCTCCCTTCATCTCCGTCTCTCTCTCTCTCAGGTTATATGCTATTGGAAGCCAACTATCACCAGAGCAAAGATCATCAGGTATTCAGCTTCTAGAGACAGACGCATTCAAGCTCTATTGCCACCAGACACTCTCAGGTAATACCTTTAACCTATCAATGTACAGTACATGTATATCTACATGTAGTACTGGTTAAAAGCAAAAAAACACATGACAGAAAATTATCTTAGTATGTGATGCCGGACAGATAATGCAAGTACATGTGACGTAAACAAATAATTAAAGGCGCAGACAGCTGAGATCTCATGGGTAAAGCAAATCTGGCTGGATTTTTGTAGGTTTATTTGTAAATGTTTGTTTTTGTTTAATTGGTTGTCATTGTATTTTGTAAATAACGCTTAGAGACTTGGGTGGAAAGCGCTTTATGAGCACCATTTTTATTATTATTCATTAGGTATGCTAACTGTACAGGCAGGACTTGACATGCATTTACAGTAAATCTAAATATAAACCCTTTATATGTTTACATGACATTATTTCATAATGCAAATGTTAATGAATTCTATTCTTTATTAATAATAATAATATACAATATTTATAAGGCGCTTAATACTGGTGTCTCTAAGCGCACCATATTCTGACTAAAAAAATATTTACCAAAACTTATAATAAACTCACAACTTATACATCTGTTCTTTATTCAATAAATCATGTATAAATAATAATACAAATTAAGAGTGAGATCAAATTCTTTATTGACAGGTGTGAAGTTGATCGTGCTCGCTGACCCCAGGCAAGGCACTATGGAAGGACTACTGAAGAAGATCTATGAACTCTACGCAGATTACGCTCTCAAGAATCCATTCTACTCAATAGACATGCCAGTCAGGTGAGATCTTGTTTCAAGATTCAATTGTTTGCAGTGTCCTTAACTTAAATCTCCTTCTGTGATTTAGGCCGAAAATCCTATCCAAGAATGTAAATGTTTTACACTCTAAGGTTAGGCTTGGCAGAAAAAGTAAAAAAAACACTATTCAATTCTTCATTGTGAGTATTCCAATTTAAAAAAGACCAATCAGTATTCAGTAGTGATTATCACTGATACATAATTATGACTACCACATACATGGCTAAATGGAAGCTAATTGTAAGGTTCAAGGGTCGTTCACATATGCTGTAGTAAATTGTCACAGTTTAATACGGCGGTTTTTTGTGCGATAAATTAAAGGACAGTAGCGTATTCACTCATTTGTGTGTTAAATGATACTAAAACGTGACGTGCTGCACTCTTTAAAAAACCTGCGGTATACCAATTGGATTTACTATGGCATGTGTTAATGAGCTTTTACAATATGTGGTTTCACTTTCTACATGTATACTTGTGTGATCATTCAGGAGCTCAATCAAATACAATTTACAATCTAATACTACAGTCAAACCTGCTTTAGTGACCATCTATCTACAAAGACCACCTGTCTACAAAAAAAAAAATTGTTGTTTCCCTTGAAAATGGTTTTTCATTGAAACATTCAAAGTAACCTGTTTACAAAGACCACTTTTTGTGTTTCCCCTTGGGTGGTCGCTATTAGACAGGTTTGAATGGTGTGCAACTGCAATGTAGTAGAAGTCCTAAGACTAAGGTAGTCTCTAGTGCTACATAGACAGCTCATTTTTCTTCATCCTCTTTCTCTTCTTCTTCCCATTCTTCTTTATCTCAGATGCGAGCTTTTTGATTTGAACCTTCAAGCCACCTTAGAGGCGACTGAGAGAACAACTTTCTACGCTCCAGGCTCATGATGACAGAGCCGAAGAGAGAGAGAAATGTAAACATTCAATGAACCAGAAAGGACATGCTCTGGACTTATGAGACATATAGTTCTCACAGGGAATTTCACACCATTCAGGTGTTGTCAATCACAGAGAGTGGACTTCACTTTTAAGACCAATGGACTGCACTTCATGTGTCCACACACTTCAACAAGACAGAAAGCTTTCGGAGGTTTCTGTGGGACACCAAGTTTTGGTTCTGGACTTACAAGACACGTCAGTTCTCACAGGGAACTTAACACCATTCAGGTGTTGTCAATCACAGAGAGTGGACTTCACTTTTATGACCAATGGACTGCACATCATGTGTGCACCCTCCGCCCACTTCAACAAGACAGAAAGCTCTCAGAGGCTTTCAGTGGCTTCTGTGGGACACCAAGTTTTGGTTCTGGACTTACAAGACACGTCAGTTCACACAGGGAATTTAACACCATTCAGGTGTTGTCGATCATAGAGAGTCCACTTCACTTTTATGACCAATGGCTTGGACTGCACTTCATGTGTCCACCATCTACCCACTTCAACAAGACAGAAAGCTCTCAGAGGCTTTCAGTGGCTTCTGTGGGACACCAAGTTTTGGTTTTGGACTTACAAGACACGTCAGTTCACACAGGGAATTTAACACCATTCAGGTGTTGTCGATCATAGAGAGTCCACTTCACTTTTATGACCAATGGACTGCACATCATGTGTGCACCCTCCGCCCACTTCAACAAGACAGAAAGCTCTCAGAGGCTTTCGGAGCAAGCTTTCAGTGGGACACTAAATTCTGCTACTGCTGCATGCTTGCTTCGTAGAAACAGCAACTGGTACTTCCCTGGTACTTTCACCAAGTCTGTGAATGCTAACTATGACGCAGTGTATGTGGAAATAGCCGAGAGTACGTCTTTATCCCGTTATCAGCAAGAACTTGTTGGTTCCTGTACTCAGTGTAGGGCGATAGGGGAACTCGCTAGTCAAGAGGTTAACAGTTGTTGGACCAAGATATTTTTTTGAAATGGAGGAATTGTAAATTTATAGTGAGAAACAAAGCAAATCCACTGTTGCATTTGCTTGTGGGATATGCTATTTCGAATGCCATGGACATGAACATGATGCGTGTGTAGACCCTGGGTGCTGAACCAAAGCAAAATACTGACATATCATCAAGGCAAGCATGCGTTTGTCCGCTTGAAATCTGTTGCATGCTGTGAGAACCCTAATGTTGTATCATATTGTTGAATTAACAAGTTTGTTCTTGCTGAATTACAATCAAGTTCATATATGTTGAGGTTTATTCCCAAAGGGGATGTTGTATGCTAAATTTGATAATGAAACAAAACTAAAGTACATGTACATGTATTACTCTTACAAATTAATTCACAATGAAATGTCATTGTTTCACATTGAAGATTGAAACAGAAGGGAATTACATCGCAAAATATGGTGCCATGTACATGTACATGTAAATGCTTGGATCATCATTATCATGATTGTCAGTTTTTCCTTTTCCAAGAAGTATGAAAAAGAAATTAAGCTTTAAAGTGTACCAATCACTAAACTACTACCGATAGTCTGTTGTCTCTGTTCTGTATGTAAAATGTTCCATGTGGCTGTACTCTATTTGAAATATGAGCTACTTCTATAAAGAGATACTGCCAGTTTAAATTCACTCTCAATGAACATACAAATGACTTGAGAGTTGAGAGTAGACTACTTGGTACACCTGTAAGTGCTCACATGGAATAGGGGCTGCATTGAAGTATTGAACCCAAGGCCGACTTTAGATCCATGTGCTGGTTGTATGTAATTCTTCATTTTCTTCATACTCTGTATGCCCATAGTAAAGGGCTCTTCTTTTTTTTTTTGGGGGGGGGGGGGGAGGGTTGATTTTCTATATTTTCGATGTACACAAATCATCTGTAAGGTTGGTTTGTCTGTTTTACAAGACTGCTACAAAAAGCTTATGCTTGTTAGTAAGCAACTAGGGGACCAACTGCTTTAAGTCCTCTCCGAGGGACTTGGTAATGAGGATTAATGCCTTACCAAAGGGCGCTAGCACATTGACTTGGTTTCGAACTTGGGACCTCCCGGTTATGAGACCACTGCTCTTCCACTGAGCCATCACGCCTCAATGATTGGTACACTATTACTTACAGTTTCATGTCATACTCCCCAGTCCTCTAGCATATTAACATGTTTGATATAGTATGTAATATTTTAGCAAGATTACCATAACCTTACACCTGCTTCATTAGAGTACTGTATCTCTCTCACTGTCTTGAACGTACACATGAATGTGAATGCATATAATGTAAAAGGAAAGGGGTGGGAGGAGGAGTTGAATAGGTCCTTGACTCCTTGTACATGTTCTGTATTAAACATTGGAAATATGAAAAAGTGCAATATGTTTGGTTATAGAGATGCCATGCATGTGGCATAATGGAACTGATAAAATAGGCATAAACCTTCAACCAGATTTCAAAGGAGATATATGTATGTGTGTGTATGAGTCTTTATAATGGTCAAAATCTGTGTCGTTTCAAGCAATGTTTCAGTATGGGTTATATTGTTTTAGACTCAAAATTTACTCTTATATTAGTCAGCTTTCAAAAAAGCTTTAATAGCTTTCTGAAGTGTTGCAAGCTGAGGTTTGAATGACATAAATTAAGTAATAAATAACAAACATTTTTATATTAGATTGTTATTTTATGATTTAATAGTCATTGACTTCTAAGGTTGGATGGATTGATTGTGCTTGATGGTTTATTTAAAAGAATCAAGATTCACATCATTAATGCAGAATTGAACATATAGCTAAAAACAATCAAATATGTTTTTAAAAACAAATCAAAATTCAAAATTTTAATAAACGAAAATAGTGATCACGCTAGAAACATTGCTCAAATATTAGGAAGAGAAAAAAGTAGGTTGCATGTAGTATAAATTAAGTTTTAGCCCAGGGTACAAACAAGCTGAACTGCAAAAATTGTGAGTCATCACATGGAAGAGGATATACATGTATCTGCAATCTAAAACACTGATGGAAAATATAAAACTATAAAAAAGGTTTGTGGAAACCATCTGATGAAATCGATCAGCAAAATCATGAAGTAAGAAATGCTTGGATTATACTAAATGCGCATGACACATTCAATGTGAAATAAGAACATTCCGTAATATACACAATTTGCTTTTGTATCCCTGACATGTTCTTGTGCATACTTCCCTTTTATAAATGCATTTTGTGTGAATTAAATATATTATATTATTATGTTATATTATATTGTAAAAATGTATTAGTATTGTTAAAAATAAAAAGGGAAAACAAAAGAATATGTTGATATGAACCATTCTTTTTGTGTTGCTAACATTGTTGAATGTTTATGCCACTTTTTTATGCCTCCGCCACCGAAGGTGGTGCCGGAGGCATCATGTTTTCGGGTTGTCCGTCCGTACGTCCGTCCGTACGTCCGTCCGTACGTCCATCCGTACGTCCGTCCGTACGTCCGTACGTCCGTCCCGTTTGACCGTTATCACAATATCTCAAGAACCATTTAAGATTTAAACTTAAGACTCGGGAATAGTATTTATCACCATAGGAAGACGATCTGATTAGATTTTGGAGTACGTAGGTCACAGGTCACAGAGGTCAACTTATGAAATTCCTTGTATTGAGTTTGTTAGCGCGATATCTCAAGAACCATTTGAGATTTAAACTTCAAACTTAAGGATAGTATGTATCACCATAGGAAGACGATCTGATTAGATTTTGGAGCACGTATGTCAAAGGTCAAGGGTCACAGAGGTCAACTTATGAAATTCCATACATTGAGATTGTTATCATGATATCTCAAGAACCACTGGAGATTTAAACTTCAAACTTAGTGATAGTGTGTATCACTATAGGAAAACAATCTGATTAGATTTTGGAGCACGTAGGTCAAAGGTCAAGGGTCACAGAGGTCAACTTATGAAATTCCATACATTGAGATTGTTATCATGATATCTCAAGAACCACTGGAGATGTAAAAACTTCAAACTTAATGATAGTGTGTATCACTATAGGAAGACAATCTGATTAGATTTTGGAGCACGTAGGTCAAAGGTCAAGGGTCACAGAGGTCAACTTATGAAATTCCTTGTATTGAGTTCGTTAGCGCGATATCTCAAGAACCATTTGAGATTTAAACTTCAAACTTAAGGATAGTATGTATCACCATAGGAAGACGATCTGATTAGATTTTGGAGTATGTAGGTCAAGGGTCAAAGGTCACAGAGGTCAACTCGTGAAATTCCATGTATTGAGCTCGTTATCGCGATATCTCAAGAACCACTTGAGATATTAACTTCAAACTGGAGGATAGTATGTATCACCATAGAAAGATAATCTGATTGGATTTTGGAGAATGTGGGTCAAGGGTCACAGAGGTCAACTTATGAAATTCCAGGTATTGGCCTCATTATGGCGATATCTCAAGAACCCCTTGAGATATGAACTTCAAACTTTAACTGAATAGATTTTTGGTGTAATGAGGTCAAAAGTCATAGGTCACAGAGGTCAATTTCTGAAATTACTGGTTTTATAAAGGCGGAGGCATATAGGAGACGCAGTCGCATTTGTCTTGTTTCTTCTCTTTGTTAGGTAGAGTCACATATATATATCTCCCTCTGTCTATATTTTTCATTTACGTTTTTTTCTGTTAGTGAATTTATTTTGCTGGTTGCCTCACAAGATGACAAGATAGAGGGGGAGAGAGAGAGAGACCGAAATTTAAGAGGAGAGAGGACGAGAAAGGGTAACGTTACTTTCCTTACACAATAAATAAGTATATTATGTAACCCTTGTATCAAAGATCCAGCTATGAAAGGCTACGATTTACCTGTATGGCAACCCCTCCCCCCCCCCCCCCCACTCTCTCTCTCTTTTCTCTCTCTCTCTTTACTATATGAAATAGTGAACATATTCTTTTAAGCCTATCTGCACTTGTTTGGCCAAGGGGGATTATACCTCCCTTCATGGTCACTGGCAGGTACTTATCTCATCAAATCAGCTCTCAATTAACATAAGAAAAAGGGGAGCATGGGCATTGTTGGCTATATAGAGGGTGCAAATAGTATTAAACTAAACTCTATATTAGGGCATCATGGTTACCTTATAAATGATTCGGAATTAATTTCAAAGAAACAAATCTCGGTTCATGTATTTTATTTTTATGCAATCGTTCACCATGTGTTAATTCCTTCCAAAGTGGTATAGGCCTATTCTTCTGATAAACATCACTCCACACGAGGGGGCACAAATCTCATCTTGCAGGGATGTTGGAAGATAGAGAGCAATTTATCGTATATGATCTTAATCATCTCACTCTCTCTCACTCTCTCCTTTCCCTTTTCTCGGTATCTCTCTCTCAACTTATTCAAACAACCCCCTCATTATGTTGATTAAGTAGCTCATTAAAACTAACTTAGATTTTAAAACTAATGCCAATCCATGCAGATCAGTGGACCATTTACGGTACAATAAACACAAGTGACAACAAATTCTAGAGCCTTTGAAAACAAAATTTCTCCCAAGGATTAATTTAATCATTCGTAAAATAATAACTTGTATAAAATGAATCAGTAAATAAAATACAACAAACAGTGTACAATATAACTTCAAACTGTTAAAACATGATGACGGAAATGTTTGTAAAACAGAAAAAGAACAAACCCAAACTAATCGACACTTATCTAGAAAAAGAGCAAATCATGGGTAAATTTCATGAGATGATAAAAAAGATCAAATGACTGGATGCTTGAAAGATTGGTTCACGTTTGGTTGTGAGAGATCTCAAAAGAGAAAAGAAGCTGAAATATTTTGGGCACATCGTGAGTAGGGAAAACAGCATTGAGAAGAAAAATATTCAGGGGCCGTGAAAGGACATCGAGGTAGAGAGCGCTCGACAACAGCTTGGACAGATGAAATAAAGGTCTGGTTAGGTGGAAGTATGGCAAGAGCTACAAATACAGTTAGAGATAGAGGAAGATGGCGAGCTTTAGAGAAGGCCGCAGCAGTGCCAATGGGCACCATCTGACAACGAGAGAGAGAGAGAGAGATAGAGATAACAAAATGTTGAGCGCCAATATCTTGTCTAACCAAAGGCGCGGATGAGACTGAAAAACTATCTTGAGTTCAGTTCAGTTCGTTTATTCATTTCATTTTCATTTTAAAAAAAACAGCAAAAGCAAATAAACATACAAGTATATAAACATAAGGCAGAGAATGTTCGGTATATGCAATAACTTCAAATGAAATAGGAAAACAAAGGAAAAGCACATACTGGCCTTGTTTAAAAAAAAGTTCCCCTGAATCTGTTTATGATCCACCTGGGAAAGACGAGTGATGACTAGTTGTAGGCAATGTGTAATAGGTATGTCTTAAGTTGGGTTTTGAAAATGGATAGCAGGATACAAGAACTAAGATACCAAGGAAGACTGCTCCACAACATTGGTACCCAACAGAGAACATGTTCGATGACTCTCAACCAGATATAAATATGCATGCTGGTCGCAAATTTTCTTAAGGATCCGATTATGGGCATTATAAAAATGAAAGAAATAAATCATATCTCTTTGATTTCAGTCTATTACCTTTCGACCGTAATAAGAGAGAAAGCGAGAGAGAGAGAGAGAGATCTATATTAAAATACAAATCAAACACGTGAACATGTACTTTGATGCTAACGATTTTGAAAGGCCACACCTACACCCCCCCCCCCAAAAAAAAAAAAGTAAAATCTAATTTCTATGTGCCATTCCTACCCAAATACATTCTTGGTCTTATGACTGATTTCTCAAAACTATTCGCAATCTATTTTTTACATAAAATCTGTGTTAGCATCTCTAATAAAATATGACGTTACAGTGCGATGTCAAAGTCCAAACGTCGAAGCTTTCTCGAATCTGAATTCCCCATTAAAATCCCCTTCCACCCTTTTCTACTATTACTACTTCCCTCTCTCTCTCTCTCTCTCTCTCTCTTATTTTCATAATGCAAACACACCACAAATAATCTCACACACACATTCTTAAAATGTTCTGTCTCTCCCTCTTCTTTTGTTTAAGTTAGTGTCAACTGTCCATATACGATGCTATATAAATTCGATCGATTTCATATCTTTTCCAGCCTTCCAAAGCATTGTCAACAACGTCAAGCGTTTTTGTAATGGTTGCTGTTAGACTAGCTTGTTGGTGCTGGGGAGTACGGTGGTGGTGGTTCAGCTGGTCCAGGCCCGCCAGTTAGTCCTGGTTGCCAGTGTGATGGCAGTGTTGTACTGGGATCGGTCAAACCGCTTGCGTCCTGTGTCCAGACACTTCTTTCCGACCAGATGGGATGACCGTGCTGATCCAGCGGGAATGCGTACACCAACGTGTTCCCATAGCCGGGTGTCTGCGGGAAGGACTGGTACGACGTCGCCTGCCCTGCGCCATGTTCAGGGTGGACAGCGCCCTCACAGTGACACGTCGTAGACCCATTTGTATTGTACTGGTTTCCGAGGAGACTCTCACAACTTCGCCTTCCATTGGCTGCTTTGACGAGATGAGGGATCCTGCACATATCAATCAACCAGCCAAATCCGAATAAACCAAACGTGAAGAAGTAGGCAAAGCCCCAACCCCAGCGATGGAGGTAAAAGTGATGCATTCCAATGATCCCTAGAGGAAACCACATCAGGTAGGCATCATCCATGTGGAACTTCTCGTTATCGGTCTTCAGCTCTCTCTTTGTCCTGAAAAACAAGTACGGCAACCTCACCAGGTCAACCAAGAAACCTATGCCCATGCATCCGAAGGTCAAGAAGTAGATGACACCGAACATCCATCGGCGCATGTAGAAGTGATGCAGCCCGAGGAATCCTAGCGGGAACGCTAGAGAGTATGCATCATCCAGGTACATCCGATCGCTGGGGTTCGCAGACAGAGGCCGCCCAGAGCGTAAGGTGCGGATATCCCGGTTGGCGCGTCTGGTGAGAACCCAGATGCGGCAGAGATCGTACAGCCACCCGACGCCGAAGAGACCCAGGGTAAGACTGTAGAGGATACCATAACCGGTCCGACCAAGGTAGTAGTGATGACCACCTGCAAGGAAACAGAGATAAGAAAAATCAAATCAATTTTCAATCGCTGTACGACTGTGCCTCAAATTTACGTAGCCACGTGCCTATGGATTAAAAAAAAATGTACTCACTAGACTTTTCAAAAACATCTGAAAACAAACTTGTACAATCTTCTTAATGTGTCCTTAGACTATAAGGTACACTGCCATGCATCCTCTGGAAAAGTTACTATTATACATGTATCAATTAAATTATTCTTCTCCTTCTTATATTGCTATTATCATCATCATTAATTTTCATTACTATTATCATATCATACCATTATTTCAGTACCGGCTTCAGAACATCAGCATTTACATCACTATGTATACCTATGGTGTTGTTGTTGTTATGTTTTGTGGGGGGGGGGGGTGTTCCCTTATAATTCAAATAAGATTAAAGGACGGAAGATGCAAAATATGAATTGTGCATTTTTCAGATAGGGTGAGGGAATGCTCAATTAATAAAGAAAGAAAGATGTTGACATAAATATTAATTTTCAATATAAAAAGAAAATTTGATTACGAAATTACTTTTGCCAAGAGTTTGCTTTGCGAATAGCCTAATACGGAATGCAAACTAGCTGTCTGCAATATAATCATCCATATTTTGTCTGTTCGAACTTTCTGTGTTTTATTTTTATTCACCCCTTCAATTTCCTGTTCACTTCGCGGTCTCCAATTTTTTAAAACTTACTTTACTTTTATTTCATAAGTTCATTGTTGAAATGTCTTTACAAATTATGTAAATTATGATGTAATTATTTTTGTCACGGCTCCTTCATCGACCAGCTTTAACTGATTCAAAGGACAATTTGTTACAAGCGCGTTATCATCAGCATCAGTCAACTCTACTATCATTAAATATTATAAATAGCATAATCAAATTAACAATAATATTATTATTACTATTATTGTTATCATCATTATTATAATCATGATTATTAATAACATCATCTACATCATCATTATTATCATCATCTTCATCTACATCATTATTATTATCATCATCATCATTGTATTCATCATCATCATTATTATTACCATTGTTATTATTATTATTATGAACATCATATGATTATTATCATCATCATAATTATTATCATAACGACAAATATAATCCCCCAAATAGATAAATATTATTAATGCCCACCCACAACCTGCTCCACAATCTATATAAGAAAAGTAAGATACCCATTGGTGGTACTTACCAAAAATGCCAACAGGTGGCAGCCAGAAGAGGTAAGCTGAACACAAGCTCCTCTCATATAGCTCATCGTATGGGCCTCCATAGAGAACATAGCCCCTCTCAGCATCAGCCCTCCTCTTCTCGTTTGTTTTCTTGACCAGCCAAGGGAGTCGGAACCAATCAATGATCCATCCGATTCCAAACACCCCGAAAGTAAAGAAGTAGAGGAATCCGATCCCTATACGTCCCAAGTAAAAGTGGTGCAGTCCAAGGAATCCGAGGGGGAGGCACAGGATGTAAGCTTCCAGGAGGGACTTTTCTTCGACTTTAATCGGAGCCCGCTTTGTCATTACATCGCCCCTTTCCAGGTCAGTGTCCGTATATGGGGTTTGTTGTGAGGGCTGGGGTGGTACCGGTTGCGGGAACGATGTTGCTGCTTGTTGTGGGGGTGGTTGATATGGTTGTGGTGGTGGCTGTTGAGGCTGTGGTTGTTGTTGTGGCGGTGGTTGTGGCATTCCTTGATAACCATTCCGCTGGTCTTCCTGAGAAGGAGCAGAGGGGTGCGGGTACTGGATAGGTTGGGCCCCGGGTTCGGTCGGCGGGTGAGGGTAAGACGTACTCGGCGATGGCATTCCCGACCTTCCTACCCCGTTCGCTATATCTACCAACCTTGGTTTATCCGAGGAGTTCTGGTACCTCTTTGGGTTATCCAAATCCATGTTCATGTCACGTTTAATTCCGGCATTTACTTATTCAGGAAACACAATACGTAGATCAATTCCTTTCACTGAAAGGAAACGTGCTGAGCGCGGACTTCTTTAATTTTCCAGTCAACAGGTCAACAGTGTTTCGATCTATATATATGTCTTTGCCTTTATTTTGTTAGGACAAGAGCGTGTGTATATTCCCGTATCTCCTTGACCCTCGTTGCACACCCGATGAAACCTGTATTTCTTACAGTATCTCGGTCACCGTTATCCAAAACTATCACGTCACGAGATAATCATAATCTGAAGTTTATGATCCTTTGCCGACTGATAACATGATAATCATAGGAACATCACGTACAATGTATACCGCAGGCGAAGAGATAAAGACACTGTAGTCTGTACAGTATACATGTACATGTGCTGAACAAAAAACCCAGCTCAGTGGTTGAAGGAGCCTAGTGTGCATCCACAGACCTTTTTAGTCTTAATGCGTCACATGGTGTCTAACTTGTGATATTATGTAGACTACAATGATCTACTGCACACCATAGACTATGTGTTAAAGCTGTTCTTGTAACAACAAGAGACTGACAGAGTAAGGCTCAGCATAAGGCTTTATAAAATGTATTTCAATATAAAATAATGTCTGTGCATACAGACTAGTAAGGCTACGTTATGTACTATTCGTAGAACGGAAGATGGTCACATGATGGTGTAGTGTTTGTTTGCAGACCCGGTGCAATGAGCAAACACAATGGAAGATCGGAGACCCTACGCATGACTGGACTTCTGTGCACACCCACGTGATCTTTTTCATGATGTCTTGCATGAACAGAGGTCGATACTCGACACTCCCACTGATGCCACCCTGTTTACTCGATTTTTTTTTAATGAGTTATACTCGTTGTAAATATGTTACTCCTTGTCATTATATACCTACTGTATGTATAGTCTACTGTGTAAAGGGGCCCCGTTCACGAGCTGTGCTTCACTGGGGTCCCAAACCTATCATTCTTGTGTTCCTTGCTGTTATATCTTGTACCATTGTTTATGTTTGATTTGGTTCGAATAAACTTGAACTTGAACTTGAAATATATAATCATTCTAAACTGCTTTGAAAAATATTGTTTTTAGTGCTAAACTTAAGTGAGAACAAAACATGCAAACAAGTCAACAATTTTGGAAGTGTTCAATTACTGTGTATCAAGATATCCTGGACATAATTGTCGAACCCTTAATATATTTCACTCGATTTTCATAAAAACCTCGTTCCCTGTGGCCATATAAATAAGCTGATACAATTAATAAGTCATTTATAGAACTATGAACGTTATACTTTGCGAAACTATTTTTTAAAGCAGGTAAATTTAATTTCTAATTAAATTAAGTCTTCAAAATGAAACTACATGTTGTACTGTATATAAATCTCAGACGACATAACCGATAAGAGTGAGAAAGATAGGGGAAAGAGTAAGAGGAAGAGACTCGATATATATATACAGAAACTTGATAGGCCACCCCTGTTTACGGCTCATCCGGTGTTGTCTTTCATTTTCTGTTTATTTATTTATTTGTTTTTAAACTGTGTTCGACTCTCACTGTGTGTTTATATTTTTATACACAGTGTATTATGACAAAATGTGGAGTATTTATAATCGTCTTTCGGGAAGTGAACGAGATATAATTAAAAAATAAAGCGTCTCGATTATGAAAGTAAAAACATCATCGATCGATTCTATTTTTTAAATCCCCTCTACAGTGATCAGAGCCCAACAAATTTGATGACTGAATTTCACTTAAATTGTATCATAATATGAAAGAGGATGGCATTTAAGACACATTTCTGCATAGATTTTTAAAAAAAATGATTTGAAGTCGAATGTCGATGAAAAAATACACAATTTAGGTTTCTTTAAGTTAGTGTCAACTGTCCATAATATACGATGCTATATAAATTCGACCCATTTCGTGTCTTTTGCAGCCCTCCCAAACATCGTCATCAACGTCAAGCATTTGTTAAATAGTTGTTGTTAGACTAGCTTGTTGGTGCTGGGGAGTACGGTGGTGGTGGTTCAGCTGGTCCAGGCCCGTTTAGTCCTGGCTGCCAGTGTGTTGGCAGTGTTGTACTTGGATCGGTCAAACCGCTTGCGTCCTGTGTCCAGACACTTCTTTCCGACCAGATGGGATGACCGTGCTGATCCAGCGGGAATGCGTACACCAACGTGTTCCCATAGCGGGGTGTCTGCGGGAAGGACTGGTACGACGTCGCCTGCCCTGCGCCATGTTCAGGGTGGACAGCGCCCTCACAGTGACACGTCGTAGACCCATTTGTATTGTACTGGTTTCCGAGCAGACTCTCAGAACTTCGCCTTCCATTGGCTGCTTTGACGAGATAAGGGATCCTGCACAGATCAATCAACCAGCCAAATCCGAATAAACCAAACGTGAAGTAGTAGGCAAAGCCCCAACCCCAGCGATGGAGGTAAAAGTGATGCATTCCAATGATCCCTAGAGGAAACCACATCAGGTAGGCATCATCCATGTGGAACTTCTCGTTATCGGTCTTCAGCTCTCTCTTTGTCCTGAAAAACAAGTACGGCAGCCTCACCAGGTCAACCAAGAAACCTATGCCCATGCATCCAAAAGTCAAAAGGTAGATGACACCGAACATCCATCGGCGCATGTAGAAGTGATGCAGTCCAAGGAATCCTAGCGGGAATGCCAGAGAGTAGGCATCATCCAGGTACATTCGATTACTGGGGTTCCCAGACAGAGGCCGCCCAGAGCGTAAGATGCGGATGTCCCTGTTGGCGCGTCTGGTGAGGACCCAGATGCGGCAGAGATCGTACAGCCACCCGAAGCCGAAGAGACCCATGGTAAGACTGTAAAGGATACCATAACCGGTTCGACCAAGGTAGTAGTGATGGCCACCTGCAGGAGACAGAGATACGAAAAATCAAATCAATTTCAATTGCTGTACGGCTGTGCCTCATATTATATGGATAAAAAACTCACGGTATTTCTAAGAAATGGTACGTTACTAGACTTTTCAAAAACATCTGAAAACAAACTTGTACAATCTTCTTAATTTGTCCTTAGACTGTAAAGTACAGTGCCATGTATCCTCTGGAAAAGTCACCATTATACATGTATCAATTAAAATTCTTCTTCTTCTTATTACCATAATAAAAGGGTCTGCAATAGAATTACTGTACCTATTTTTCTGTTCGAACTTTTCTTTGTTTTCTTTGTATTCACCCCTTTAATTTGCTGTTCACTTCGCTGTCTCCAATTTTCCTTTACTTTCTTTACTTTTATTTCATAAGTTCATTGTTGAAATGTCTTTACAAATTGTGTAAATATGATTTAATAATTCTTGTCGGGGCTCCTTGATCGACCAGTTATTTCACTGATTCAAAGGGCAACTTGTTACAAGCGCGTTATCATCAGCATCAACTCTACTATCATTATCATCACCATCATCATCAAATATTATCAATAGCATAATTAACAATATTATTATTACTATTATTATTATCATTATTATAATCATGATTATCAATATCATCGACATCATTATTAGTAACATCATCATCATCATTGTATTCATCATCATCATCATCATTATTACCATTGTTATTATTAGTAGTAGTATGAACATCATAATTATTATGAACATCATATTATCATCCCCCAAAATAGATAAATATTATTCATGCCCCCCCCCCCCCCCACCTGCTCCGTAATCTAAGAAAACTGAATACCCAGTTGGTACATAATACTTACCAAAAATGCCAACAGGTGGTAACCAAAAGAGGTAGGCTGAGCATAAGCTCCTCTCATAAAGCTCATCATATGGGCCTCCGTAGAGAACATATCCCCTCTCAGCATCAGCTCTCCTTTTCTCGTTTGTTTTCTTGACCAGCCAAGGCAGACGGAACCAAATCAGGGTACTATTGGATAAGTCGTTTTTCTGATTCTGTCACGACACAGAAAAGTCCAAAATTCCTTTGTCATTTCTTATTTAAAAACAAAAAATTAAAATCACGAAGCAAAAAACGTGTTGCTATTTCGTTTCTGGTGGTGAAAAACACGAATCAGAAATCAGAAAACTAAAACTAGAAAAACTCTTTCTGATTTCTGAATTCTGATTCGCACCACAGAAAAGGAAATCGCAACACGTTTTTTGCTTCGTGATTTTGTTTCTTGTTCAAGAATCACAAATCGCATTGCGATCTCGGCTCTCTGATTTCTGATTTTGTTTTCATCTCACGAATATTAAAGAGCGCCCTCTACGTCGGCATGCCAGCATGTGGTTTTTTAATTTTATGCGCACGTTGTACAAACTGATCTTCGCGACGGCTTTCATCGAAAGGGTGCGGTGCGGTGCGGCGCGGTGTGGTGTGCTCAACGCACCCATTCGATAAAAGAGGGGTGGGGGGGCTTTTCTCGAAAGGGTGCGTTGAGAGCGGAGTACCGTTTCAACACACCCTTTCGATAAAAGCGGGGAGGCTTTTCTCGAAAGGGTGCGTCGACTAGTCTTTCGCATCAGTCGTTTAAAATGAGGATCTCGGACAGAAGGTAATAGTTGCCAATTTAAGTATATCGAAAATGTATTAAATAAAATGGAATGGTCTTGATTACAGAGTGGTCTCTTTCGTTATTACTATGTTGATGGGGGAGACAGAGAGAAGGAAAAAAGGGAAAGGGAAAGGGAAGATAAAAGGAAAGAAAGAAGAATAAGAAGAGAAGAGGGAAACGGGGGGGGCGAAGGGCTCTTGCCTCCTCCTCACCCCCCCCCCCCCCCCCTGCCAAAAAATAAATAAGAGAGATAGAGGGAAAGGGAAAGGGAAAGGGAAAGAGAAGATAAAAGGAAAGAGAGAAGAGGAAGAAGAAGAAAAGAGGGAAACGGGGGAAGGGCGAAGGACTCTTGCCCCCCCCCCCCCCCCCGCCAAAAAATAAATCAGAGAGAGAGAGAAGGGAAAGGGAAAGGGAAAGAGAAGATGAAAGGAAAGAAAGAAGAAGAAAAGAGGGAAACGGGGGCAAAGGGCTTTTGCCTCCTCCCCCTCCCCCCAGCCAAAAAAATAAATAAGAGAGAGAGAGAAGGGAAAGTGAAAGGAAAAGAGAAGATAAAAGGAAAGGAAGAAGAGGAAGAAGAATAAAAGACGGAAACGGGGGAAGGGCTCTTGCCTCCCCTCGCCAAAAAATAAATAAGAGTGATAGAGGGAAAGGGAAAGGGAAAGGGAAAGAGAAGATAAAAGGAAAGAGAGAAGAGGAAGAAGAAGAAAAGAGGGAAACGGGGGAAGGGCGAAGGACTCTTGCCCCCCCCCCCCCCCCGCCAAAAAATAAATAGGAGAGAGAGAGAGAAGGGAAAGGGAAAGAAAATATAAAAGGAAAGAAAGAAGAAGAAGAAGGAAAGATGGATACGAGGGAAGGGCGAAAGGTTCTTACCTCCCCCCCCCCCCCCCCCCCCTCCCGCCAAAAAAATAAATAGAGAGAGAGAGAGAGAGAAGGGAGAGGGAAAGAGAAGATCAAAGGAAAGAAAGAAGAGGAAGAAGAATAAAAGAGGGAACGGGGGAAGGGCGAAGGGCTCTTGCCTCCCCTCGCCAAAAAATAAATAAGAGAGAGAGAGAGAAGGGAGAGGGAAAGGAAATATAAAAGGAAAGAAAGAAGAGGAAAAAGAATAAGAAGGAAAGAGGGGAAACGGGGGAAGAGCGAAGGGCTCTTGCCTCCACCCCCCCTCCCCCGCCAACAAAATAAATAAGAGAGAGAGAGAGAAGGAAAAGGGAAAGAAAATATAAAAGGAAAGAAAGAAGAGGAAGAAGAATAAAAGAGGGAAACGGGGGAAGGGCGAAGGGCTCTTGCCTCCCCTCGCCCAAAAATAAATAAGAGAGAGAGAGAGAAGGGAAAGGGAAAGAAAATATAAAAGGAAAGAAAGAAGAGGAAGAAGAATAAAAGAGAGAAACGGGGGAAGGGCGAAGGGCTCTTGCCTCCCCTCGCCAAAAAATAAATAAGAGAGAGAGAGAGAAGGGAGAGGGAAAGAAAATATAAAAGGAAAGAAAGAAGAGGGAAAAAAATAAGAAGGAAAGAGGGAAACGGGGGAAGGGCAAAGGGCTCTTGCCTCCTCCCTTCCCCTCCCCCCCCCCCCCCCCCCGCCAAAAAATAAATAAGAGAGAGAGAGAGAATCTGTTCTGATCCTGGTCCTGATCCTCAAGAGGGATATAAAGATGACCAATAAGAACGTTATCGTTCGAGAGAGAGTGTTTGTTGCTTCTAGAACATTTTAGAATTAAGTCCCATCACATTGCAGTTGTGGGGAGGA